>KQ997544.1:240022-290712 GCA_001598015.1 Dorcoceras hygrometricum | reverse complement strand
CTTTGGCTTCTTAGTGGGCTTTTCCTCCTTCGCAGGGGCAGAACGCTTCTTACCCTTGCGTCTGGGCCCCTTCTTCGCAGAGGAAGAAGAGCCCATAAGGAGGACGGGCTTGTCCTTCTTTATGGTCCCCTCGAACATGACCAGCATGTTAACCACCTCTTCGAGGGTGGCTGCCAGCTTGTTCATGTTGAAGTTGACCACAAAGGGGTCGAATGCAGCGGGTAGTGAGAGGAGAAGCACATCCACAGACAGCTCATGTGGAAGTGTGATATCAAGGCCCGCCAACTTTTCAACGAGCCCAATCATACGAACCCCATGCTCGCAGACCGAAGTCCCATCGCGCATGCGGCTCGTCATAAGCTCCTTGACAATGGTGAACCTCTCATGTCGAGAGTTCTCCCCATACAGTTCCTTAAGATGAAAGAGTATGTCAGCAGCATACTTCGTCTTCTCAAAGCGCCGTTGCATTTCGTTGGACATCGATGTCATCACATAGCATCGAGTCTTAAGCTCGTCGTCCCACCATTGTTTAATCGTAATCAGCTCCTCAGGGCTGATATCGGCAGGGGATTCCTTTGGAGGGCTCTTCTCTATCGTATAGAGAAGTTTCTCCGAAGCCAATACAATATTGAGGTTTCGAAGCCAGTCTTGATAGTTCAGACCGATGAACTTGTTGCTATCCAGTATAGCAGCGAGTGGGTTTTTGATCGAAGACATTATAAGCAGTTTATACTGAAAGGAAAAACAGACATGCATTACTAACTATATATGAAAAACGCTAAGACATAAAACAAGGTCATTTAATTTTATGAATTACCCTCCCTCACCACCCTCTAATGAAATCGAGAAAGCAAGTTTCTTTAGTGGGTACACAGATTCCAATCAAGCGATCATGGTCCCGAATAATATCAGCCAACCATGACCCTCAAAAAGTAGAGTCCAATTGCAACCGGTGCAACCTCCATGTATTTACCTCACGTCCAGTAAGGGCCCAATAATATGACGCCGATTACTATCACGTGTCAAGATGACCCATCAATGTTGAGTCGTGAAGGACGGTCCCATTAACGTCCCCAATAATATGAGCCAACGTTAAAGGGAGTTCCAACCAACTCACAACAAGTGTCAATGACGTGTACAGCTTTCCGTCATAAATAACCCCCTCAATAATATGAGTCGGGCCATGTATGCGGGTAGCATCGATGTACACCCATTGTTGATGGAAGGTAGGGATAATTTAAACAGATTTAAATTCCCTCAGTTTATCGAATAAACTTTTAATCTTGATATCAGTTTTAAATCGTATTTAAAATGAGGGATTTTATTTTTGAAAATTTGGTCTCAATAATATTTTAAATCATAATTTAAAACATGCGGATTCAACATATATCGAATATATAAATAAACTTTGGGATGATCGATCGTGAGAGCTATGCGGTCCATGGTTGCCAATCACGGACCTGGGTCTAGTCCTAGGTGAAATGCAATATGCAATGCAATCCTATTACAATTGCTTCCGGTTCGGTCTTCAATATCTTTGATCGTCATGTCCACCGTCTTCAAATGTCCTCCCACTAAATCTAGTAATTTACATTTAAATTGCCATGACAAATATCAACCGTTCTATTTTATTTACCAGCAAGGAAGCAATTAATCCAAACATCGTGATAACATCTCGCTATACATGCCCCAAGTAGGACCAGATCAGCACGATGCTGACCAGCTAGGAAGCAAACAACGGACTTTTGTGTTACCTGTTTGAATTATTTTGTTCCCCCTGAACGTGTGCATGCAAAACACAGTCATGACATATCCAAGAGACCTAAAATGTTTCTAAAGTAATAAAACTTAGCGTCTGGTAGAGGCTTGGTGAAGATATCAGCTACTTGCTGATCGGTTGTCACATGCTCTACCCGAACGTTTTTCTTCAGCACATGGTCTCTAATGAAGTGATGGCATCTGTCAATATGCTTGGTCCTGGAATGTAGTACGGGGTTCTGAGTGAGAGTGATCGCACTTGAGTTGTCGCAGAAGATGGGTGCTTCTTGTGCATCAATGCCATAGTCCCAGAGATGTTGTTGAATCCATAGTATTTGAGCGCAACAGCTTCCAGCTGCAAGGTATTCTGCCTCAGCTGTGGATGTGGCTATCGATGTCTGTTTCTTGCTGAACCAAGATATTAGTCTATCACCCAAAAATTGACAAGTCACACTTGTGCTTCGTCGATCAATCTTACACCCTGCATAGTCTGGATCACTATAACCAATCAAATTTAAACTTGAATGTTTGGGATACCAAAGACCCACGTTATGCGTGCCTTTCAAATATTTAAGAATGTGTTTAACATCCATGTCGTGTGATTGTTTTGGATCAGCTTGAAATCTGGCACACATACAGACCAAGAACATAATGTCCGGCCAAACAGTGAGGTATAGAAGCGAACCAATCACCCCACGATACATGGTTACCTCAACGACAGTTCCAGCTTCATCTTTGTCCAGTTTGATAGAAGCACTCACTGGAGTAGCCGCTGATGAACATTTTTCCATTCTAAACTTCTTGAGAAGTTCCTTTTGTATATTTCACTTGATTGATGAAGATCCCATCATCAATCTGTTTGACTTGTAAGCCTAAGAAAAATGTTAGCTCCCCCATCATGCTCATCTCGAATTTATCCTGCATAAGCTTGGAGAATTTGTCGCACAACTTAGGATTAGTTGATCCAAATATAATGTCATCAACATAGATCTGTACTAGCAAGACGTGATCATTTTTAACAAATTTGAATAGAGTCTTGTCGACAGAGCCGATAATAAAGTCATTATCGATAAGAAACTTAGACAGAGTGTCATACCAAGCTCTGGGAGCTTGTTTCAGACCATACAACGCTTTATCAAGCTTGTACACATATTCCGATCTGGTATGATCAATGAAGCCAGGAGGTTGTGTAACATACACTTCCTCATTCAAGATGCCATTTAAGAATGACTTTTGACATCCATCTGATGAACTTTAAAATTCTTAAAAGATGCATATGCAAGAAAAATTCGAATGGCTTCAAGTCTCGCTACTGGTGCGAAGGATTCTTCAAAATCTATTCCTTCCTCTTGCCTATAGCCTTGCACTACCAGCCAAGCCTTGTTGGCGTATGTCTATATGCTTGGTTCTTGAATGCAGCACGGGCTTTTTAGTGATAGCGATCGCACTGGTGTTGTCGCAAAAGATGGGAGCTTCCTGTGCATCAATGCCATAGTTCCGAAGTTGTTGAATCCATAATATTTGTGCGCAACAACTTCCAGCTGCGAGGTACTCTTCCTCAGTTGTGGATATGGCAATTAATATCTGTTTCTTGCTACACCATGAAATAAGTCTATCACCCAAAAATTGAAGTCCCACTGGTGCTATGCCAATCAACTTTACAACCTGCGTATTCTGCATCACTGTAACCAATCAAATTCAAACTTGAGTCTTTGGGATACCAAAGACCCACGCTCTGTGTGCCTTTCAGATATTTAAAAATACGTTTAACAGCCATGTAGAGAGACTGTTTTGGATCAGCTTGAAATCTGGCACACATACAGACCAAGAACATAATGTCCGGCCAAACAGTGAGGTATAGAAGCGAACCAATCACCCCACGATACATGGTTACCTCAACGACAGTTCCAGCTTCATCTTTGTCCAGTTTGATAGAAGCACTCACTGGAGTAGCCGCTGATGAACATTTTTCCATTCCAAACTTCTTGAGAAGTTCCTTTTGTATATTTCACTTGATTGATGAAGATCCCATCATCAAGCTGTTTGACTTGTAAGCCTAAGAAAAATGTTAGCTCCCCCATCATGCTCATCTCGAATTTATCCTGCATAAGCTTGGAGAATTTGTCGCACAACTTTGGATTAGTTGATCCAAATATAATGTCATCAACATAGATCTGTACTAGCAAGACGTGATCATTTTTAACAAATTTGAATAGAGTCTTGTCGACAGAGCAGATAATAAAGTCATTATCGATAATAAACTTAGACAGAGTGTCATACCAAGCTCTGGGAGCTTGTTTCAGACCATACAACGCTTTATCAAGCTTGTACACATATTCCGATCTGGTATGATCAATGAAGCCAGGAGGTTGTGTAACATACACTTCCTCATTCAAGATGCCATTTAAGAATGACTTTTGACATCCATCTGATAAACTTTAAAATTCTTAAAAGATGCATATGCAAGAAAAATTTGAATGGCTCAAGTCTCGCTACTGGTGCGAAGGATTCTTCAAAATCTATTCCTTCCTATTGCCTATAGCCTTTCACTATCAGCCTAGCCTTGTTGGCGTATGTCTATATTCTTGGTTCTTGAATGCAGCACGGGCTTTTGAGTGATAGCGATTGCACTGGTGTTGTCGCAAAATATGGGAGCTTCCTGTGCATCAATGCCATAGTTCCGAAGTTGTTGAATCCATAATATTTGTGCGCAACAACTTCCAGCTGCGAGGTACTCTTCCTCAGCTGTGGATGTGGCAATTAATATCTGTTTCTTGCTACACCACGAAATTAGTCTATCACCCAAAAATTGAAGTCCCACTGGTGCTATGCCAATCAACTTTACAACCTGCGTATTCTGCATCACTGTAACCAATCAAATTCAAAATTGAGTCTTTGGGATACCAAAGACCCACGTTCTGTGTGCCTTTCAGATATTTAAAAATACGTTTAACAGCCATGTAGTGAGATGTTTTGGATCAGCTTGAAATCTGGCACACATACAGACCAAGAACATAATGTCCGGCCTGTTTGCAGTGAGGTATAGAAGCGAACCAATCATCCCACGATACATGGTTACCTCAACGGCAGTTCCAGCTTCATCTTTGTCCAGCTTGATAGAAGCACTCACTGGAGTAGCCGCTGATGAACATTTTTCCATTCCAAACTTCTTGAGAAGTTCCTTTTGTATATTTCACTTGATTGATGAAGATCCCATCATCAAGCTGTTTGACTTGTAAGCCTAAGAAAAATGTTAGCTCCCCCATCATGCTCATCTCGAATTTATCCTGCATAAGCTTGGAGAATTTGTCACACAACTTAGGATTAGTTGATCCAAATATAATGTCATCAACATAGATCTGTACTAGCAAGACGTGATCATTTTTAACAAATTTGAATAGAGTCTTGTCGACAGAGCCGATAATAAAGTCATTATCGATAAGAAACTTAGACAGAGTGTCATACCAAGCTCTGGGAGCTTGTTTCAGACCATACAACGCTTTATCAAGCTTGTACACATATTCCGGTCTGGTATGATCAATGAAGCCAGAAGGTTGTGTAACATACACTTCCTCATTCAAGATGCCATGCAAGAATGGCTTTTGACATCCATCTGATAAACTTTAAAATTCTTAAAAGATGCATATGCAAGAAAAATTCGAATGGCTTCAAGTCTCGCTACTGGTGCGAAGGATTCTTCAAAATCTATTCATTCCTCTTGCCTATAGCCTTGCACACCAGCCTAGCCTTGTTTCGAAATACATTTCCATTTTCATATAATTTATTCCTAAAGACCCATTTTGTTCCTATAACATTTTGATCATCAGATCTAGGAATTAGATGCCATACATTGCTACGTTCAAATTGCCCTAGTTCTTCTTGCATTGCTTCTATACAGCTTGGGTCCATTAAGGCCCCTTCTACTTTCTTAGGCTCTATATGCGATATGAAAGCAGAATTAAAATATTAGTTTATCATCTGGCCTCGTGTTCTAACGGGTGCAGTAGGATTACCGATGACCAACTCGGGTGGATGATTTTTATTCCATCGAAGACCTGGTCTGTATGAGGTAGGCGGTTCATGATGTTCCCCCTGCGTTCTAGCTGGATTGTCTTGATCACCACTTGTTGGATTACCACTTGGTGTAGAATCATTATTAATATTGGGCTCATCATCATGCAGATGTTCTCCACCAGCTTGATCAAAATCTAGACCAGCTTGAGCAACATCTCGAATGTCTGCATTGGTAATTGGCATGTCCAGTGCGTGCTGGTCACCATCTTGACCTCTGTTTTGGGCCTCATCGTCACTTTATTCATTTAGATTGGTGGTTTCCAGACGAGTGCACAGATCATTTAACTTGGAAGCTGATGTTGATCTAAAGTTGGTTTCATCAAACACCACATGTGCCGATTCTTCAACAGAGAGTGTCCGGTTGTTGAAATCGCGATAGGCTCTTCTTAATGCTGAGTATCTCAGAAAGATACCTTCATCGAATTTAACATAAAGGGGTTTTAAATATGTTTTACCATTAATATGGATAAAACATCTTCAACCAAACACCCTGAAATAAGATAAGTCGGGTTTTTGCCATTTCAGATCTCATATGGAGTAACACTGTGTTGCTTGTTTATCATCGTTCTGTTCTGAATATAACGCGGTGTTGACTGATTCTGCCCAAATTTTGTTTGAAATACCAGAATCAGCAATCATATTTGTGACAGCTTATTTTAAAGTTCAATTTCGACGCTCAGCTAACCCGTTTTGCTGAGGTGTTCTGGCTGCACTCAACTCAAGTTTGATTCCAATGTCATCCAGATATGAGGATATTTTAAAATTTAAAAACTCTTTCCTCGGTCACTCCTGAGCCGGTTGATATTACAAGATTGCTCATTTTGTAAATGTTTCAAAAGCTTGATCAGCTGGTCGACAGTTTGAACATTCGATTTCAAAAACAACACCCATGTAAATTTTGAAAAATCATCGACTACAAGGGTGCACTTAATTCTCCCTAAGATGGTTACGGGTATTGGACCGAAAAGATCCATATGTAGAAGATCCAGCTTTCGTGATGTTTTATCACTGCCTCTAATTTTGAAAGTTTATTTTAAGTTTATCCAGCTGACATGTAGAGCAAATTTTTTCCTTTGAAAATTTTAATTTGGGTAAGCCATCAACTAACTCATGCTTACTCATATTGGCAATTGTTTTGAAATTTCAGCGAAAAGATCCATATGTAGAAGATCCAGCTTTCGTGATGTTTTATCACTGCCTCTAATTTTGAAAGTTTATTTTAAGTTTATCCAGCTGACATGTAGAGCAAATTTTTTCCTTTGAAAATTTTAATTTGGGTAAGCCATCAACTAACTCATGCTTACTCATATTGGCAATTGTTTTGAAATTCAGATGGTTCATCCGCTGATGCCATAGCCAACTCTTGGAAAAGTCAGCTACTAGACATGTTTGTTCTTTATGCGGTTGATCTGACCAATCAACTTTGTAGGTGTTTCCAGATCGATAGCCTACCAGCACGGTCAGACCTTCAAGATTCAGAATGGTGCATGTGTGCTTTTGAAATTTAACAGAATAATTACTGTCGCACAACTGACTGATACTTATCAAATTGTAGCACAAGTTGTCAACAAGGAGAACATTGTTGACAGTGAAGTTACCATGGGTAACCTTACCCTTACCCACGGTCTTACCGTTTGTCTATTGCATTGTTTGATGTCTGTAAGCAGCTTGGCATCTTCAGTCATGTGCCTCGCACATCCACTGTCCAAATACCACGTTGATTACTCCAATCTTGAAACCTGATGTTCCTGCCATCACAAACAATGCACAATTTTGGTACCCTTTGGTCTATTTGGGTCCAGGTTTGATTAGACCTTTCGAGACCCACACTTGGATAATCTTAACCCATCTACCAGTGTGGATCAAACCATGTGTGTGGTCTCTGTGTGTTCTTTGATCTGGATCGATTTTGATATGCAGCTTGTTGACCTTGTGATCTAGGCTTCTTATATTCGGGCCTGTACTGCCTGTCCTTTGTAGAGGGTCGAGAGAACTGGCTTGGCTTT
The DNA here is from genome assembly GCA_001598015.1 of Dorcoceras hygrometricum. Classification (NCBI taxonomy): domain Eukaryota; kingdom Viridiplantae; phylum Streptophyta; class Magnoliopsida; order Lamiales; family Gesneriaceae; genus Dorcoceras; species Dorcoceras hygrometricum. The sequence continues at coordinate 282,874 of KQ997544.1, read as the reverse complement.
TTAACACCAGATTTGGGTTTATCCCGAATCTGTTCAGCTCTTTTTCTGAGCCATCTTTCCCGAGATTTCTTAGGAGCAGTATACCCCAGCCCGCAAAATCTGCCTTGCCAGATCGGAGGTCAATATGCTATCTTATCCTCATCAGATTTTACCTCTACAGGCTGTCCCGTGCTGGATCTTACAAAGCTCATGATTTTGAACTTTGTTCTATCCAGCTGTGGGGTACAAGTGATCTCTGTAATACTGCTATCACCACCATTATAGCCTAATCCAGATTTGTCTCCAGACGGCTTCATGACTCCATGCAGTTTATCCAAAGAAGCAGATGACCTGGTCCAGGAATTTATTATACCAGCCAACCGCTAGTTGTCATTCATCATTTCCTGTGACCTGCTTCTCAGTTCCTCATTCTCAGATTCAAGCTTACTTAGAGCAGCTTGCATGTTGCTTGAGCTAGCCAGCTCAGCTTTATTTGCATAGCTCTCTTTTTCGGATTTTACTACCGCGAATGATTGAGAAAGATTCTTGTATTCTTGGACCATATCATTAAGTGCCGTGAAAAGGTCCTCTCGTGTGAATTATAGATTTGAAAAATCGAATATCTCCTCAATTTCATCGGCCATGGAAAATGTACTTCATCCTTGATTTCACTAGAGGAGGATGTTCCTGAGCTGGATTCCTCTGAATCTGAGTCAGCCCACACACTCTTATTCTCCTCAGCAACTATTGCTTTCTCCGTTCTCCCCTTACGATAGAGTTTCTTCTCCTTCTTGTCCTTGCTGGTGCTGTGATCTGGTCGCTTCTTCGCATCCAGCCGTGGCTTCCTGCAATCAGTCATAAAGTGATCAGGCCTGCCACAGTTATAACTGCAACGAATCGTACTCTAGTAAATTTTTTTAAATCGAATATCTCCTCAATTTCATCGGCCATGGAAAATGTACTTCATCCTTGATTTCACTAGAGGAGGATGTTCCTGAGCTGGATTCCTCTGAATCTGAGTCAGCCCACACACTCTTATTCTCCTCAGCAACTATTGCTTTCTCCGTTCTCCCCTTACGATAGAGTTTCTTCTCCTTCTTGTCCTTGCTGGTGCTGTGATCTGGTCGCTTCTTCGCATCCAGCCGTGGCTTCCTGCAATCAGTCATAAAGTGATCAGGCCTGCCACAGTTATAACTGCAACGAATCGTACTCTAGAAATTTTTTTTTTTGAAATAAAATGCGGAATAAACATTCTTTAAAGTATAGCTCGTCCCTTAAAAACTTTTCTCAGCATCACTTTAAAACATGAATAAATAAATATCTCAAAAACATTAAATCATTAATTTTGTCTAAAAATCAGAGTAAATAAAATGCGGAATCTGAACATGTCTCATCAAACTAAACATAAGAAGTGGTCACGGGGTAGCAGCTGCAGCGGATGCTCAGAGGTCCTCACCATCGGTCGGGATAAAATCATTTGCAGACTCACCTGCACCATTTAAACCTAGTGAGCCTACAGGCCCAGCATGCTCTATCTGATAATAACAAAGTACGTATAATAAAACAACATGCAAGCACATACGTATCGTAAAAATAGCTTTAAGATATGCATGCATGCATGGAAGATCATGAAACATGGCTCATAAATCAGTCGTAACATTATATAATCGTATATCGTAACATAATAAGACATGACATAGCATAACATAAAAACGTGTGAGTCGTATCCATGATATGTGGACCGTTACATTAACGACTTATCAATCATAAGAAACCAATGTACGTGGCGATGCGGTTCACCCTACCTTAACTCGGAATCCCTTACACCTCTATGCTGCCACTTCACCATGCCGTGAACACATGGATCCATAAGCTCATTATAACATTAACAGAGGTTCTTCAAGCCCGGTATCCCGGATCCACTCATCGTCTACTTGCCACAAAGCACTTCAATCCCTCAAAATATTTTCTTTTTCGTACATGCCTTTACATTTCATAAACTTTCATGATGCGTGTATTTCGTAAAACATGCAAATTTAAAAGGCTTAGCCCATCAATATATATTTAATTTTCTTTAGATAAATGCATAATCATATACGTAAAATACTACATATAAATTAAATATATATTTATGGGCTTCTACAGTTTTTTTCTCCCGGTCAAGGGCTGGTTCAAGTGACTGGCCCACTAATTTCTAAGCCCAAAAGCCTAGACCTGATCTTAAACTGAAACTTAGCCCAAAACTCAACTTGACCCATTAAACTCAACACAGACCAGAACGTGTCAGAGTTAGTTGAGTACGAGGATTGCTCTTTTTAAGCAAGAAGGAGGAATATTAAATAGAGTCATACGAAGTAAAGTACAAGTTTATAATGTTCATTAATTACATGAAAGTTTTTGTAGTGCAATAATTGTCCCTACTAGGTAGAGCAATCGAACCGTGACGCTTGTGTTGCTATACGGTTTAAAATATTGGAGTTTCACCGTTACCACCAGCTATAGCTTTTGGTAAAGCGGCAAGTGCTCGGTCTTACAATTGGTATCAGAGCCAAGGTCACGGGTTCGATTCCCATGGATTGCAAGGAGTGCAATTATTGGGTGGGGGTTGTTGGAGTGTAATAATTGCCCCTGCTAGGTAGAGCGATCGAACAATACAGTTTAAAGATTGAAGTTGCACCGTTACCACCAGCTATAGCTTTTGGTAAAGCGGAAAGCGCTCGGTCATACAGAAATGCATTAATCGGCTGAGTCTACCAGACATATTTAGTACCATTTGAATACGAATTATATAAAAAGATGAAAAGCTAAATCTAGGAAAGGATACCTGACATTATGATTATTCAAGCTTTTATTCATCATCTTCCACATAAGATCGATTCTCATTGTTTTCATTATGCGTTGAATCTTATGTATTAGTTTCAGTCGCGTACTGAATCGGATAGGTTTTGTTCATCCAGATCAGATTATATTAAGCCTTATAACATTTGTAAACACATCGTCTGTGCTGTTTGGAAAGATATACTAGGAGTGTAGTTTGGGTGTTGTTGATGAGAGGTTTCGGATACTTTATATCTTATTCAAAGCCTTTTAGTGAACATCGTTCCAGATCGGAAGAAGGGAGAGGCGTAGAAGCTCAGCTTTCGAACTTCCAGAAACAAATTCTGACTCTCAGATGTTTTTAACCTACATGCATTAACATTTACATTTACTGTTTAATTGAGTTATTTTCACATAATATTTTATTGCTCAAGAAAACAGATTAGACTGAGTATTGTCATCAGCCGTTGACCCGTCTGATTTGTAAAATCAACCGCTAAGCATAAATTTTTAACGGAGCTTATTCACCACCTTTAAACTTTATGCTGATGTTATTAGATCCTAACAAACAATGAGCTTCGAAAGCTGAAAGTGCTAGGCCTTAGTTTTCCATATTGTATTCAGACAAACTTGCAACATATGGGTGTAAAAAATATGTTTAAAATGTCGTTACATATTATAAAACTGTCCTTTTTTATTTGTATTTTGTACATGGAACAAAAATAAGAAAAAGATATATGGGTAAGATAGAAAAATGTATATTCATTGTCCTATTTTAAAATAGCTTATAGCACATGTATCTTATAAGTTGTTTTATACTCTTATATGATCTGTACTTAAAAATAAATTTTTAAAATATTTGAATGGATTTAATTTATCAAAAAATTGATTTATTTAGAATTTATTATTTTCATTATCATAATTATATCTTAACAAAATATGGAACCGACATAAAGCATCTTCAACATGTAAGCATGCTTCAGGAGGAAAAGTTTAATATTCTACAAATGGGGTTTTGGTACGAAAATGTAGTAATGAGTTTTGAAAAGAATTTTATTCCATGGATTTCTTTAAAATGAGTGTCGAGTGACTTTTTCGGCATTTCTCAACAAAATTTTATCTATATATGTGTAGTGGGATGATGCTCATGACTCATATACAAGAATTTTTCTAGTGAATAAAACTATTTCCCTTTTTCTTTCTAATATTTAATTAATATGAAAGGTCCGCTTAATCTTAATTTAGATCCCAGAATATCTCCTTTTGAACAACTTAATGGCGGCTTACCTCATTCTTTTTGGTGTTATGTTATTAAAGTATTACCACATTTTTTTTGTCAAATAATCTAGATGTAGGTCTACAATTAACCTAATACAACATATTTTTTAAAAACTGTTAAGCGTGAGACAAGCATCACATCTCCGATAATTTAAAAATTGCCAACATGTCTTCGTCAGAAATAGTGTGAAGATAATAAATAAGTGAAAAAATATTGACTAGGAGAATTTTATTGGACTGAATATATATTCTGTTATTCTTTTTCGTGTTGCTATGATGTACATCCTGTGTAGATTGTCTACTTGATATATTATGAATGATCGTATAATAATATAAAATTAAAAACAATCTAAGTGATATATTCATAGCAAAAATTTGTGTATATATATATATATATAAATGATTGTGTTGGAGAGAAAACGAAAGTTAAATATAACGTAATTAATATACAAATCGTAAAAATATATATATAAATATATACATATGTATGTATATGCGTGTGGCAGCATACGACAAGTTTAATCAAATTGGAGAGGGCAGGAAAATAAAAAATTGATTTGAGTGGGAAAAAGATTTTCAGTTGGACTTGCACGAATTCCCAATAATTGAGCCATTATTACCTGCTAAAAGTTACTTTATTTAAAATAAGAAGATATATCTATATATATAGTATTTTTATTATGTAAAGGTATATTTATATATAATATAAAATAAATAGTGCCCCGATGGGACAGTGTAACCACGTAATTATATTATAATCAGGTGCAGATGTACTAAACAAGTCGCCCTTCAAATTTTACCTAATTTTCCGAAGATATATTTACGTAGAGGTTTAGTTATGTATAAATACAGAATCCAGCTCAAATAAAAAGAAAAGTTCCAGATAAGCTCGTTCATTCGAACGGTGTGTTTAATACATGTATAACACGTTTAATTGTGGCCACATGAAATTATATATTACAAAATTTGTCTAAACATAAATTCACACTTTTTTAAAAAAACATAAAGTTAATCTATCAAAGTACTAACATCTGTATAGGATAGATGTCTCTTGATCCACAGACTTTAAATCGAGAGATATGCGCAGAGAGACAGGGACCCGAGAGAGAGAGCTTATATAACAATTCAACCCCAAAAGCATACCCTATAATTTTTCAGTAGGGAATATGCTTCACACGAGAATCAAACCCGTGAAACCGAAGAGGAGAATCTCACGTCAGCTCAGATCTTACCAACTCCTCTGTGCCCACGGAGACATAAATTCACACTCTTGTTATTGTGGTGTAAGGACTGTAATTAATAAAAAGATATTTAGCGATATAAATTTCCAGATTAGTGGGTAAATCAGTCGCGATTATTCAGCTTAGGGAGTTAGCTGCCAAAACAGAACATCTCTGACGCAAGTTGATTTGATACTACGCACTAAGCTAGTGCTAAACGGGCGCAAACTGGTAGCCATGTTGATTTAAGGATTCTAAGCTGATTGGAGTTTATGGACATAAGCTAGTGTCAGCTCGAAAGGCGGCCTGAGTGTCCGAAGCTGGTATCAGAGCAGCAGAAGTCGGATCGGGAGATCTGAACTGAACCTAGTATTGAACAGATCAGATCAGAGGTCTAAGATAGAGCAGCACAGACCAGATCGCAACAGCACGCACATATTACAAAATCTGAGCTTAGAGAGAACCAGCTTAAAGAAGACAAGCAGATCAGAAAACATATAAGCTCAGAAAAAAGCAGCTAAGAACCAGAATCAGCGGAGTATGCTTGAAGTATGAAGTAAGAATCAGCTTAGGGTTTTGTTGGTTGATTGTGCAACCTGATTGAAGTAGCTTTGTAAGAATGGACAAGACAGCGGTTCAAAATGAATATCAGTTGGAAGTGTAAGCTGGATTTAGCTTTGAGAGTTACATAATACTCTGAGCTGAGTACTCCGTGCCAGTCTGAATACGTAACCTGAACCGAGTAGCGAGAGCTGAACCGAGTGCGAGGACAGAATCACGTGCAAGAACTGATTGGAGGAGTCTAAGCTGAGTTGACCATCGTAAGCTACTCCAAATTTGTGTACGGATATCTAAGAGCGTCACGAAACGATTATGTTGACGTAAGCTGAATAGACTATCCTAAGTTGAATTGGTAATATGAGACAAATCTGAGCCTCCTAATCTGAGTAGTACTACGCATAGCCAGTACTGATGGCGCGATCTGAATTGAACATAACTGGTTATCCTGAGTACCCGAATTGATCCGTGGATGCGAGATTGAGCAGTCCGTGAGTTGAGAGCTGAATTGAATGTACGTGCTGAATTGCATGCCTAATCTGATAGTAAAGATGCCTGAGCTGATCTGAACGCACTATAGATCAGATCTGAAGAACGAAAGTTGTAGATATCTATCCGTCGATCAACATCATATCATCTTATCTTTTACAAGTTTCGGGTAATGCTTATCGTTTAAAGATGACGGTCCATACTTATCTTCTCGAGTTCCAACCCCGATATTTCTGGACAAGCGGTGATACTTACTATTAATAGGATATCTTGTAATTCTGATTGTGGGAGATTGATTGAGATACTTGGACAAGAAGAAGAATAACTGGAAAACAGATTTGACGTGTTACAATCTTGTATCAGTTGGAACTGCACAATGGCCGAACCAAGAAAGCAAAGAAAAGATTCGGAAGCTATTATGTTCGTCCCTCAGCCGACATCGGTAGCACCGTAAGAATTGAGTTTAAAGATATAATCTGATGTTATTTCCGAAGACAATGAATACTCGAGAGAGATGAGATTCTTGAGTTTCCCTGAAACCACATACGTACTTGTTTTCTTGCTTTTATGTGCTAAACTTGATTATGTTATTTCTTGACTGACTACTCCGTGATCAGTATGAGATTTATTGTTGATTGTGTGAATGCATACTGACATGATTGCATTTCTTTGAACCCGAAAAATCGAAGCACAGAGGGCATATTCAGCCACGAAGACGTTTGGGGAACTATAGTTGAGTGGCGAGGGATGTTGAGTTACTCCTAAAGCTAGAATACTCACTGTAGTTGCTCCAAAGTCGGGGGATTGAGAAGTAGGACACCACCTCAAAGGGGTGAGTAGGTGGTTTGTTCCGAGATCTTAGTCCCCGGGATCCCAAGAACCTTTGATCTTTTTCTATCAGATTTGGCAGTCCTTGTTTTTAAAACATTCATGATTATTATGTTGCATGTTATATCTATTATACTGAGATCGTATTTCTCACCAGAGTTTTCTGGCTGTTGTTCTGTTTGTATGTGTGCATGACAACAGGTGGGACGAGAGCTAGACCGACTTGACAGGGGTAGCGAGAGATCTGATGGACGTTACGCCAACGCTGATGGAAACGTTATTGACCTGATTTCAATCATTTAAACCACCATCACTGAAGGGAATAAAAAATTCGGTGGAATATGAAAGCTGGTTGGAGGATATTGAACAACTATTTGAATCTCTGGACTATTCTGGCGACTGCCGAATCAGATTAATTGTGCATCAACTGTATGATGTTGCTAAGAACTGGTGGATTACTTTGAAAAATACTTTAGAGAATCAAGGCATGATTATTACCTGGACTGTCTTCAAAACTGAAATTTTATCAATGTTTTTTCCCAGCATCTTATAAAAAGGACAAAGGGGCTGAATTTGCTAGTCTGAAGCAAGGTAATTTGAACTTCAGCTGAAGAAAAGATTGACCAGCGCCCCAGTGCTGACTATCCCGTGAGGTCCGGGAAATTTTACCGTACATTGTGATGCTTCTCATCGAAGTTTGGGATGCATACTTATGCAAAAAGGTCGCGTGGTAGCATACGCATCACGACAACTAAATCCGCATGAGATTAAATATCCAATTCATGATCTTGAGCTCGCAACCATTGTTTTTTTGCTTTAATATTTGGCGACACTATCTGTATGGAGAGACTTTTGAAATTTATACAGATCATAAAAGTTTGAAGTACTTGTTTTCGCAATCTGAACTGAATATGAGACAGAGACGCTGGCTATATTTGCTAAAGGATTTTGATTGTGAAATCAAGTACTGCCCTGGAAATTCCAATGCAGTTGCTGATGCTTTGAGTAGAAAGATATGTTCTTTATCTTTATCTACGATAGTTTTCTGATCTACGATCACTCTAAGGAGATAGAAGGAGCAAGGCTCTAATCCCCATTGTGTTCTCGTTTGATTGAAAATATTTGTACTACTGGTGTACAAATTGACACAAATAGATGACCTATCAGACTTTGTGCTATTCAAGCTGAACCAGACGATATGTGTGTCTCGCTTGATTGAAAATATTTATACTACTGGTGTACAAATTGACACAAATAAACGACCTATCAGAATTTGTGATATTCAAGCTGAACCAGAATTGCTGATAAATATGAAAGAAGAACAAAAATTAGATCAAAATACTCAGAATTCAGTAGCAAAGGTCAGACCTTGACATCAGTCAGAATATCAGGTCAAGGACGATGGTGTTTTGTACGTGAATAATCATATTGTTGTACCAGATATTGCAGATTGAGGCAACGGATCTTTGCACATTGTAGTAAATTTAGTATCCATCCAGGTCGCCAAAATATGTATAATGATTTGAAGAGCCAGTTCTAGTGGAAACAAATGAAGATTTATGTTACTGAATTCGTAGCAAGATTTCTGAACTGTCAACATGTAAAAGCTGAGAGAAAGAGACCAGGTGGATTGTTGCACAGTTTAGCCATCCCATTCCCAAAATGGAAATGGGATCATATTTCCATGAATTTTGTCACTAAGCGACCCAGTTCAACTCAATTTGCAATGCTATCTGGGTCTTGATTGACCGACTGACCAAATATTCTTGTTTTATTCCTTATAAAATGACTTACAGACATGATCATATGGCTGAGATCTATGTTAGAGATGTAGTCAGATTGCATGGAGTACCAAAATCGATCGTGTCAGATCGAGATCCTCGATTCACTTCTCATTTTTGGAGTAGCCTTCAAGAAGCTCTTGGTACTCGATTACATCTAAGTACATCATATCATCCTCAACCTGAAGGACAGTAAGAACGGGCTATCCAAACTTTAGAGGATATGTTACAAGCAGTGGTGCTACATTTTGGCACTAACTGGCAAGATTCATTACCTCTTGTTGAATTCTCATATAATAACAACTATCAGATGAGTATCGGGATGGCTCCTTTTGAAGCCTTATATGGACAGAAATGTGGATCTCCCTTATATTGGGATGATATCTTAGAGGCACCAGATGTCGGGCCAGATATGATCAGAGATATGGCTGAGAAAGTAAAACTCATTCAAAGGAGAATGAAGACGGCAAAGGACCGATGGGCCAAATATGCGAATATCAGACGCAGACCTCTGTATTTTGAGCAAGGAGATAGAGTTTTTCTGAAGATATCACCATTCAGAGGCACTGTCAGATTTGTGAAAAAAGGAAATTATCCCCAAGATACATTGGGCCATATGAAATTCTTGATAAAGTGGGTGATCTTGCCTACCGACTTGCACTTCCTCCATCTTTTCTAGGACATGATGTCTTTCATGTATCTTTGTTGCAAAAATATCGGCCAGATCCAACTCATGTTCTTCAACCACACGGGGTAGAACTGGATGAGACTTTGAGTTACTTCAAACATCCGATACGAATTCTTGACCGTAAAGAGAAGCAACTTCGAAATAAGTCAGTCTCATTAGTCAAGGTGCAATGGAGCCGACATGGAGTTGAAGAAGCAACATGGGAACCAGAAGAAGATATGAGACAAAGATTTCTAGAACTATTTCACTGAGGTGAGTTCGTTTGTTATGCTTCCAAACCGTGTTTTAGTTGATGAGTCTAGATTGCATTCGATTTCGAGGATGAAATATTTTGAAGGATGGGAGAAATGTAAAGACTGTAATTAATAAAAAGGTATTTAGAGACATAATAGTTCAGATTAGTGGTTAAATCAGTCGCGATTATTCAGCTTAGGGAATTAGTGGCCAAAATAGTACATCTCTGATGCAAGCTGATTTGATACTACGCACTAAGCTAGTGCTAAACGGGCGCAAACTGGTACTCGTGCTGATTTAAGGATTCTAAGCTGATTGGAGTTTATGGACATAAGCTAGTGTCAGCTCGAAGGTGATCTGAGTGCCCAAAGCTGGTATCAGATCATCAGAAGTTGGATCGGGAGAGCTGAACTGAACCTAGTAGTGAACAGATCAGATCAGAGGTCTAAGCTAGAGCAGCACAGACTAGACCGTAGCAGCACCACGCATATTAAAAAATCAGAGCTTACAGAGAATCAGCTTAAAGAAGACAAGAAGATCAGAAAACATATAAGCTCAGAAGAAAGCAGCCAAGAACCATAATCAGTGGAGTAGGGTTTGCTGGTTGATTGTGAGACCTGATTGAAGTATCTTTGGTAAGAATGGACAAGGCAGCGTTCCAACGAATATCAATTGGAAGCGTAAGCTGGATTTAGCTTTGAGAGTTACGTAATACTCTGAGCTGAATACACTGTGCCAGTCTGAATACGTAACCTGACCTGAATAACGAGAGCTGAACTGAGTGCAAGGACAGAATCGTGTGCAAGAACTGATTTGAGGAGTCTAAGCTGAGATGACCATAATAAGCTGCTCAAAATTTGTATACGGCGATCTAAGAGAGCCACGAAGCGATTGTGCTGATGTAAGCTGAATAGACTATCCTAAGCTGAATTGGTAATATGCGATAGATCTGAGTAACTGATTAGTACTACGCATAGCCAGTACGGATAGCGTGATCTGAATTGAACATATATTGGTTATCCTGAGTACCCGAACTGATCCACGGATGCGAGATCTGAGCAGTCCGTGAGTTGAGAGCTGAATTGAATGTACGGGCTGAATTGCATGCCTAATCTGATACAGATGCCCTGAAGACAAAATTTGTAGATATCTATTCGCCGATCAACATCATATCAGCTTATCTTTTACAAGTTTCGGGTCATGCTTATTGTTTTAGGATGACGGTCCATACTTATCTTCTCGAGTTCTAATCCCGATATTTTTTGGGCAAGCGGTGGTACTTACGATTAATAGAATATCTTGTAATTCAATTTGTGGGAGATTGATTGAGATACTTGGACAAGAATAAGAATAACTGGAAAACAGATTTGACGCGTTACAATCTTGTACAGTTGGAACTGCACAACGGCCGAACCAAGAAAGCAAAGAAAAGCTTCGGAAGCTATTATGTTCGTCCCTCAGCCGACATCGGTAGCACCGTAAGAATTGAGTTTAAAGATATAATCTGATATTATTTCCGACGGCAATGAATACTCGAGAGAGATGTAATTCTTGAGTTTCCCTAAAACCACATACGTACTTGTTTTCTTGGTTTTATGTGCTAAACTTGATTTTGTGATTTCTTGACTGACTACTCCGTGATCAGTATGAGATTTATTGTTGATTGTGTGAATGCATACCGACATGATTGCATTCATCTTGAACCCGAAAAACCGAAGCACGGAGGGCATATTCAGCCACGAAGACGTTTGGGGAACTATAGTTGAGTGGCGAGGGATGTTGAGTTACCACTGAAGCTAGAATACTCACTGTAGTTGCTCCAAAGTCAGGGGATTGAGAAGTAGGACACCACCTCGAAGGGATGAGTAGGTGGTTTGTTCCGAGATCTTAGTCCCCGGGATCCCAAGAATTTTTGATCTTTTTCTATCAGATTTGACAGTCCTTGTTTTTAAAACATTCATGATTATTATGTTGCATGTTATATCAATTATACTGATATCGTATTTCTCACCAAAGATTTCTGGCTGTTGTTCTGTTTGTATGTGTGCATGAAAACTAGAGCTGGACCGACTTGACAGGGGTAGCGAGAGATTACGACATAGAAGTGGGACGACGGGATTGAGAAGGATACCTGCTGTCAGCTTAGCATGAGAATGATAGTGCTAGCTGTATATTTATATATATATTTTGTTAATTAACTACATGTCGATACTACCGAGGGTGATGCCCCTTTCATTGCCCCTTTCATTGTAGTTTTATGTGGGACCCACACAATTTACCCTTCGTGGGGTGAAATCACCCTATTATTTGGATAAAAGGGTAAAAGGTCAGGTATTTATTCCAACTTGGAAGAGTATATTGTTAGAATATTATATATATTATGATAAAAATTAGATATATATTAAAAAAAAAGATTTTCGTGCAACCAGAAGATCGAGTGAAATGAATGAGGCGCCTCTTGCCCCAGAAGCACATGCGAGTTGGTAAGATTTGGGGTGATGTGGGAGTAATTTCTCCGGCTTCACGGATTCGATTCTCGTGTGGAGCATATTCCCCACTGAAATATTGAGGGGATATGCTTTGGAAGTTAGTCCGTTATATAAGTCCTCTCCCCCGGATCATTGTCTACTCGTGCATATCCCTCGATTTAAAACCTATATTGATCAAGGGGCATCTGATCTATATAGGGGATTAACCCATCAATAGACTAACCCTTTTAAAAAAATGAATGAGGCGCCTCTTCAAGGAGACGCCGCATCACATGGCCAAACGGTCATGTGAACTGCAATGGTGCAATCATTTCATGAAAGTGTGTCCTTTAACCATGTCTTTTTATACATTATGAATAGAGGTCTCCTTATTTGCATTCAACACACAAATCTTCTTCTCTTCTTCCTCTCTAGTTAGTTTTTTATGCATACTTTCAAGTGTTAGAGGTTAAAATTCAAATTTGCAAGATATAACTCTTAAGCTTTGACTTTATATGCTTGTATACTTGAATTCGAACTTTGTAACTAAATGTGATAGTTGTCTTTTATTTTAATTTTCTAGGCAATTGCGCTAAATTCATTTGAATTTAAATTTACTAAAGTAACCGTCTTTATATTTTGGAAAAGAAATTGTCATCAAGGCACACCGGTGAGATGATATCGTTTTAAGGAAAAAGAGTCAAATTACTAACTCAACTTATTTTCCTTTATCATTTTTTATCAACCCGCTTTATCTCCTAATATAGTGATATATATTGTTGATAGGCCCCTTCCTACTCGTACATATCCCTCGATTTTTTTATCACCTGTATGGGCTAAGGGGCCTCTGACCTGTACAGGAGGTTAGCCCATTAATGGATTCACTTTTTAAAAAGATATATATTTTTGAAACAGTAAAGTTATCAGGGGATGTGAATAAATATATTATAAAGATTTCTTGTTCATGCTTAAATGGTTCTCAGTTGAGGTTAGCCGTTAAACCAAAATTCTCGATCTTCTAAGTGTATCTAAAAGGCAGAAACTGACACCAATGTTTGTAAGCCAATGGAATCCAGTAGAAAACAAGAGAAAAAACAAACAATAAAGAATGCTAAGAAATAAATATTTCTGGAAAATTCTAAAGAACAAACTCTTCTATTTCTCCTATTTCTCCTATTTTCCTATTCCAGGAGATATTCGTTAGAAAACTTTAGTGATTAAGAAACTCTAGTACAAAACCTACTTCGATAGAGATAGATTTAAATAAATGATATTGGTCAAACTTGTTTTTAAAATTAACTAGTAACCATCCAAATGTATTTGAAGCGTTTAAAATATGTTAGTTTTCAAAAAAAGAAAAAGGTTGAACAATGTCGTTAACGGATCATCCAACCAAAGCGGATGAAAAACGAAGTTATCGAATGAAGATGTGTATTTTAGTCCACCGGATGAAGAAAATGAAGCAGAAAAAAGTTGGTTAACCAGAATAAAAAGTATTCCGGATGAAAAGAAGTTAATCAGATAAGTAGGTCAACCGGATGATAAAAATCAAGCATACAACATTTGGTTACCTCAGAAACAGAAGTTTTCTAGATAAAATAGAGCTTACCATGGAAAAGAAGTTCTTCGAAGGAAATAGAGTTTTAGATTAAAAAAAAGATCTTTCGGAAAAAAAGTTCTCTGGATAAAACATATTATTCGGAAAAAAATTTGAATAAAAAGAATTATACAGGATAAATAAGTTCACACGCTTAATGGATTTTCTAAGAAAATCTTTCGGACAAAAATATTTTTCTTGATAAAACGCTCAAGACGATCAAGAAGCATTCTATTGGAATATATTATGAGTTTTGGCGAAAACAAAAATCAGTTTAGAGGCTATTAGATCATATCAGATGTAGGAAACGCAACAAATTACATCAAGCTAAGTAAAGTAAACTTGGGCTACATGTCACTTCAGAACATATCACGCCAAGTAAGGACAACTTAGCTTATAGACCAATTCTGAAGGGCAATCAAATCAGAGCTAGGTGGAGCTTCGTGAACAGATTGATACAGATCATAGCAGGTTCCACCAAGTGTCTTCAAGCCCTGAAACAGATCAGACTAGAGCGGAGCTTCGTAGCAATTCAAGAGCAGATGGAGCTTCACATATCAGATCAGGTCAAGATCAGATCAGGAGAATAACTGTATAATGTAGTCTTCGAGGCAATGACTTGACAAATGGGATGTAGTAGACATGTTTTTCAGCATAATATCAGGAGTGTCAGAGTCCAGCCGAAAACAAGACTTGCTGCTTCGGGAAAATATTTAATGGAGCAGTATGGATCAAATGACGACCAATAAAGGCTTATTAAATGTCTAGGACGAGAATTCAAAGTTGTGCCTATCGGATACATTTATACCGCTTGAATCCTGAGAAATATAAAAAAAGATCAAGTGTAGATGCTAAGAACGACGCTTTCCACAATTCTTGCAATTTGAGTAACTGCTCTTGCGAATCAAAATCTGAAGATTTTCATTCTTTGTTTTCATTTTGAATCTTTTGTAAAACTATTTCAGTTGATTGCTGAATACTATTGGCTTTGTGTAAAAACAGTTCATATTATAAATGCCTTTTATCCAAATCTTATTCGCAGTTTGCAAGATGAATTACAGTTTCTACAATGTGTGTACTGTTTGTCGAGTAATATTAGGAGTTCAAATTGGGTGCTGACTGACTGAGTGGATTAAGATACATTGTATTCTATATCAAAGCCTTCTAGTGGATTTCCTTCCAGTTTGAAAGAAGGGGAGAAGTAGAAGTATTACTTCGAACTTTCATAAACAAACTCGACACCCTTATCTGCTTTATTATTTCAGCTTATACACATCACTATTTTAGTTCACAGCATATTTACTTATTTCACAAGAAAACAGAAGATAAAAAATTTGTCAAAAAAACTTATAAATATGACAAAAAAATTAGATACATCGTAATATTTGTGCTCTGCTCCATATATATATATATATTAGACTCGTACTTGAAAATTTTCTTATAGTATATTAAATTATGCGGTATAAATTAGAATAACGACTCATATTGGTCTATGAAATCGTTTTTTTTATCCCCGGAAGATTTGATAGTGAAGTTATGATACAAAAGTTAATGCAATTGGCAGACATGATAGAAAATTTAATATTTGTTGTTCTTGGATACGGAGTAAATTAAGCATATTAAGCATGCATAAATTTCACCAAAGTTTAGTTGCTCTTACATTTTTTATTATAAGGATAAAGATTAAAGAGCATCAATAATTTGGTTTACTGTAATTATCGCAACTAATGCTGCCAGTTGAATAAAAACATAGTTGATGACCTAAGCAGGTATTTAAAATGTGCTTAAAACTATTTCTACTTGGGATTCGATGTAACGATAATGCTTCAATTTTGACTACCATTTCTTATAAAAAAAATATAACTCTGAAAGTATAACTGAATCATATCCAAAATTTTGCATTCATGCGAGTGAACAGTCGGTAGTTACCTATATATCAATATATCATAATAAATCTTGGATATCACAATACAAGAATGTAAATAGAAAAAAATCAAAAGTTGGTAAAGTAGATTTTTTTTTGCGGTCATGGAACTTTCAGCTGCTAGCCGTAGATATGCACTAGATAAACTTTTGCATTGATCACAATACCCTGTAAAAAAAATTTGACAAGATATGTACGTCAGTCAGGTAAATTGACT
The DNA here is from genome assembly GCA_001598015.1 of Dorcoceras hygrometricum. Lineage (NCBI taxonomy): Eukaryota > Viridiplantae > Streptophyta > Magnoliopsida > Lamiales > Gesneriaceae > Dorcoceras > Dorcoceras hygrometricum. The sequence goes on along the minus strand of KQ997544.1, from coordinate 266,796 downwards.
AGACAAACTTATCTAAGTTTGTGATAATTTTTTCACAAAAATTAGCGACAACAAAACTTCTAGAAGTTACTGTTAGAATAATGGAAAGAGAAGTTGTTTACATTGGCTGGGGTTGAAGCTTCTTTTTTTCCTCACCTTTTCTTAAAACATTAATTTTGTTATTCCTTTGAGACAAAATTAAAGTCCTCACATCAATTATACTTTTTAATAAGTGGCTCAGAACTTGAGGGATGGGCTGGCCTGATGACAATTGGATCTACCCAAATCGGATTGAAGTGACCCATAACTTGAGAAGCCCGAGGTTGTAGTAAAAACCATAAAATAATTTTGGTTAACTTCGATAAAATTTAGTTAAACTGCAATCATCTGTAGAAAAAGCAATTTTACTAACTTGACTTGACTGCTCGTAATCCCTGAAAAAATCTTTCAACAAGAAAGGTCTATCTAATTGTTTTTCCCTTTCCAGAATGTCACAAAAGTTCCATTATCATAGAGCTTCCGTGAGGGTGTAAAATCTAATTGATTGAGATGGCAATGACTGGGATTCAAATCCGGACCAGCATAACACCCACCTGTTGAAAAAAAAAATGCTCGGATCTTGGGATCTTGGGGTTTAAAGACATCTTAAAGGAAACAACAGAGAACATAATGCAGAAATGTGCATGATATGATTGAGTTGCGGTAATTCTGATTCTTGAAGTTTTGAGTATCGAAAGTTATATCGAGTTTGTTCAGAAATATCAAACTAAAAAAACTTGACATACTCTTTTAAAATTAAATTTATAAAATATTTTAAAAAACGTATTAATCAAAGCAATAAATAAAAACTCAGATACTTGATTTTTGGAAGTTCGAAGCCACTATTTCTAAGTCTCCCCTTCTTCCGAATTGGAAATCTCTACTAGAAAACTTTGATCCCTACAACAGCTTGTACAAATCAATCTCAGCTATGACTTATCATATTGCCCAAACCGAGACTTCTAGACTTCATACTTCATATGTTTAACATCTCTACGCCAAACCTACAAACACCAAATTTAACATCTTTGTGTGTAGACATCCTTTGTCTAATCTGATCCATTCATCTAATCTGTTTCAACTCATCTCACATGTATGCGAGTGAATGTGTGTGTGAGGATTATTCAATTACAGCATATTCTCTCATGTATCCTCACACACTGTTGGTTATTTAATGTTCTTCAATACATTTTGATGATCTCTCTAGTATCTATTCATCTCTTTAATTCACTTGTATTTATAGTCTCTGTTCTGATATGAATGTTGAACACAAGTTTATAGTTGTTGCAAAAGTTTTTGTAAAGTTCCGACTCTATATACTTGTCGTCCTTTCTTCATACATGTTTAATTGAGGATATTTTGATCCATAGCTGCTACAAACTAATCTTTTGTTGTACTGAGCAAATCAGTTTGAAATGCTTATATTCTATCTGAGTTGATCTTATTCAAACGGATTTGTCTTTCTGATCTGATATCCTGTGTTGAACTTATTCGAACTCCGTTCTGCTGTTTTGTCCAGTCGGCTCTTTTATGCTCTTATCTAAACTGATCTAATGTGAAGTTCCAATTGATGTATTCACTGAACTATTCTATTCTTGATATGATTAGTTCTCTGAGCTGATGTGTTCTTCTTAATTGAGCTGCTCTTGTTCTATTTGTTATGTTCTGCTTTAAGCTGATTTGTCTACTTCCCTAATTTGATGCTATTCTCTGACTTGTTCTGATATGTTCTCCTTTGTTCTGATCTGATTCACTTTGCTCTTGTTCTCATATTTTCTATTATTCTCCAAGTAGATCTGATATACTCTTTTGATCTGATATACTCTTTTGACTTGTTCTGATACGTTCTGCTTTCTTTTGATCTGATTTACTATGCACTTTTAATCTGAACCATTCTTTTTAACAGAGCTCAACTCTTCACTTGTGTTGTCCAGCTGATATGATTTGAGCTATATTCTACTCTTTTCTGTTTTCATTTCATCTTGATCTCTGCACTCAAATATACTCATTAGAAATATAGCAATAAGTTTTGTGTTTATCAAAATTATCATTAATATATTTTCAGATCCAATACCGCCCCTTTGGATCGGGTTCAAACCCGACCAAATGGGATGCTAGGTGGATCTCTAGTTTGCCTAAACACATCCTAGACCCACCCGTATATATATCTACATATAATATTTATTAATATATATTAGTAGTGATATAGTGCGTAACATATTAGAAGAGCGGGGGAATGTCAAGAGTTTAGAGAAATAGGATATCGTCCAGACTTGGAGACTCCATGCAACTCCCGCTAGTCTGGACAAGGGATTTGTCACAACAGATATTGAACCATGATAAATAGAGCCGAACAACATGGCACCAAGGTTGTAAATTTTGCTGGTTCTCAAAAAACATGCCAGAGATAGGTACTACCAGAAAGTTTCCCTGAAATGGGGAAAAAATATACCGACAGAATAGTACCCAAAGAAACATTATGTGCTTAGTAGTATAAGGATAATCAGAAGGAAAAATAAGATTTTGGACATTTGAGGTAAGGAGATTATGGGAATAATATGTGTGTCGAAAGGGCCAATGACCTCAATTGATGGAAGCACAAGAGTTGTAGATCTTCAAGAAAAAGAAGAAATGTTTTTATGACAAATGCACTTATGGTTAGCTGGTATCTGATGCCGAAGGATCAACGCAAGTACAGAGGGTTCAACAAATTGTGTAGGAGATGACATAGCTGTTAAAGTAGATGTCCAATTAGCCAACTTGAGGCATGTGGGCTTTTGTTAACTCTTTTCAAAACAATCGTTATTTATGAATTCGCAATCTTATGGCATTCTTTGTCTTCATTATTATGATTAAAAACTGGTTGGATAAATACCTTGAATGTACTATAGTGTATGTTAGATGTGATAATGGATTTGATGGCTATCATGAAACACATCTAATGGTCACTGTACATTCTAAATTAGTTCCTAGTCGATTGGACCGCCCGTAACAAGGATAAGGGTGGCCCGAGCTTGAGACTAGCACATGCGATGCGAATTACCAATTTCACTGGTACGGAACATAGAGATGCGCTGAGCATGCAGATGGCAAATGACCTGGTGATCTATCGAACTACCCTCGTTCGGACTTTCCAAGTGGTTATCATATGTCGAGTGGATAAGTCCGATGTCTTGGTTGTACAGATTAGTCCTCATTACTCAAGATATAGTTACGACTTTATGTTGGAGTGCTGTTAGGATCGAAAAACGATCTCGGGAGTTCAGAGGGGGGTGAATGAATTTCTTTGCTGATTTTAATCAAAAATATGCTTTAAAAGATTTTACTGCTCGACGTAAACATCTAAGCTGAGTTACCATCTTGGAGGGTTCTCAGTGATTGTTGTTATCTCATGTAATAAAAATGATTTTATGCGGAAAGAACACGATTCAATCAGTGAACAGTTAACCAAATGCGTGAATGTAAAAGATAAGAGATCAAGAGGTTTGTTTCTGGAAGTTCGGAGCTAACTCTCCTACGTCTCCCTTTCTTCCTCAACGGGAAGGATTTTCACTAGAAGATTCGATTTATACAACCACTTATACAGACCCAATCCAACAGCCAGCAGCTGCAAGAACTCCTAGCACTCAACCAACGAATCCAGACCCACGATCTGGTTTGCAAATACGATGAATACAGCACTTAGCTGGTAGTGCAAATCTAGCACTCAACACTCTCTGTTTATGATTTACAGTGAAGGCTCAACACTACAGAGTGTGTGTACAGAAGATTGTGTAACACAAATAATTGAATAAGAAATCTGTGCGTGTGTCACTGGCTGTGAGCTGGTTCAAGAATATGAACTCTGCTTTTGCTCATAAAGGCTTGTAGGCTCGTGAGCTCGTTGATTTTGTAATCGATTAGTTCGTCTCGTTAGTGTCGTAACCATCTCACAGCTGATCTTCTCTTATATTTATACTCTTTGGATACAACGGTAATAATTGTTACCAGTAGACACGTCGAATGTTGTTGGCGCAGCGGCGGATCCGGATCACGCTCCCGGGGCGCAGTGAAAGAATTTAAAATTTTGAGCCCGGGAACGATCAATACACCTAAAATAATCTAAACATGCATAGGATGTTTAGAAGATTACCTTGCTGGCGTCTAGGCTCCTGGCTCCGATCAGTTCCACTAGGGAATTGGCACTTCAACGGTTGAACAGCTACGACCTCCTAATTCGGTCTATGACCAGAATCTCAATTCCTTCGTTGGTTTGCACTAAAAAACCAACGAAATTTTCGCGAACAAAATCTCCTCGCCGAGATAGTCGCAACAGATTTCGACGACGGTGGCAGCCGGCGGCGACGACGTCGACGGCGGGCGGTGGCACGGGGACGGCGCGGCGAAGGGGAGGAGGAGAAGGGAAAAGAAAAATATAACTGAAGGTAGAGCACTCAATCCAACTTGGAGAGTTGTTCCCAACTTTTGGTGCGAGTAAAATGAATACCCCAGGGCCCCTATTTATAGATTTTTCATGGGCTTAAACCAGGTTAATGGGCTTGGGTCGAGCCCAGGCCAAGTGAACATTGGTTTCAAGTCCATCGTTGTGGCTTCATCATAATCCCGATCGACGATCAGATCGGACCGATCTACGCAGTTTACAAAATTGAACATTATGATGTGAAAACATTTTTTCAGACCACCTAATCTAAAATAGCAGTTAGGCCCCTATCAGCTTTAAGGATAGTCATACTAGTCCAAGCCTATTTAGGAAATCTCATTGCCACCCCCAGTTAATTTTAGGAAGTCACACTTCCATCCTTCCTCCTACTATACTCAACAAATTGAGCTTAATTTCCGTACGGGAATTGAGAAACCAGTACTTGTGTGACCCTCAATGGTTAGGGATACAGCTAGATGTGTGCTCACAACTTTTGTGACTCCGAAAACACATTTCGGATTTATCCATCGGATCATGGTAAAGCGTCTAGCAACATCGCCCCATGAATCCCTAGGTATCACTGATAGTGCCTGCAAGAACTAGTTGGTCATGGTTAGCGTACAGTACGGTCCTTTCAACTCAAATATCCCGATCAGATCAACGATCATTTTAAATCGAGAGTCGCTAGAGATCCAATAACCATGCATACATCTTGAAGATCAAATAGTGACATCGCATGTGTTACTAGGTAAACCCATTTACCTAAAATACATCTAGTACTCTGGCCAGAGATTTGTCACACTATTATCTCCTCAGACAGCATAGGATATCCACGCACAAGGGCGAGTTGTGAATCCTCGACAACGAAGCATCGACTCCTACATGCATCGGGACCTCATCCAATCCCGTCACCTGATGACCCCAACTGAGTCGGTAAACGGTTCAAAGTGAGGCACCTATCATGTAGAGTCTCAATGACGTTTTGAGTAATAAGGACTAATCTGTACAACAAAGACCTCAGACTTAATCCATTCGACAAATGATAACCACTTGGTAAATCCGAACGAGGGTAGTTCGATAGATCACCAGGTTACTATCCATCTGCATGCTCATAACATCACTATGTTTCCTACCAATGAAATGTGGTCCTTCGCATCGCATATGCTAGTCTCAAGCTCGGGCGCTTATCCTCTTTTGGACGGTCCAATCGACTAGGAACAAGTTTAGCATACACAGTGACTATTAGATGTGTTTCATGATAGCCATCAAATTCACTATCACATCTAACATACACTATAGTGCATTCAAGGTCTTTATCCAACAATTGTAATCATAATAATGACGATAAAGAATGCCATAAAAGAATGCAATTTCATAAATAAAGATCGTTTTACATAGAGTCACGCCACAAGTTGGCTAGTTGAGCACTTACTCTAACAAATGTATCCAAAATACAAAACCTGCGGGCCTTAAATTCCTGTATGATGTTCGTACATCTCCATTAAATGAATTACCCTTTTTAACAACTCTGCGTTGTCTTCAGTTTGAACCAAATCTCTGCATATCAGAAATTAGCTCAAAGTAGTTCCAACGACTACACATCAATGCAGAGATGTCAAATATATCACATTATTCTGTATGTAGCCTCAAACATTCTGAAATTCAATTTGCTAAGTTGTCCTTAAGTTTACTCGTCACTCGATCTGGTTGCTGTACGTCGAGCTGTTTTTCTTATCTGGTTTTGGGTTGATCAAAATCCAATCTGCTTTTGAATTTATCTGCTCTTGTCTTTGTACTGTACAGATCCAGATAGAAATCTTTGTACACTTATATCTGTGACCGATAACATCTATAGAATCAATCTGCTTCAAGCCCGTTTACCAGGCTGGTTTTCCAGTTGGTCAATTATACCACTTTTTCACTGCGAGCTGTTCTCTCAACTGTAAACCCATGTTTGCTGCTCTTCTGAACTGTTGTAATTTCAATCTGTTTCTACTCTTTCAAGCCTGAATTTCTTGAACTAGCTTGACCTTAACCAGCTTGACTATATTACCTTTGCTGGCTTGTCTTTAATCAGCGCAACTAAATATCCTGAGCTGGTTTGACCTTAACCAGCTTGGCTCTTCTCCGGTCTGGTTTCTATATTCAATGCAGTAAGCTTCGTCCAAATCTTGTTCCTTTGAGCCGATTAATCTATTTATTTGTTTTCACCAAAACTTCTGAAATTAACTCTAACAAATGCAATAATTGTCCCTGTGAGGTAGAGCGATCGAATCGTGGTACTTGAGTTGCTATACGGTTTAAAAGATTGGAGTTGCACAATTACCACCATCTATAACTTTTAGTAACGCGGCAAGCGCTCGGTCCAATAATTGGTATCAGAGCCAAGGTCACGGGTTCGATTCCCATTGATTGAAAAGGATTTAAATTATTGGGAGGGGGATTGTTGGAATGCAGTAATTGCCCCTGCTAGGTAGAACGATCGAATCTTGGCTCTTGAGTTGCTATACGGTTTAAAAAAATGGAGTTGCGCCATTACCACCAGCTATAGATTTTGGTAAAGCGTTTACATGCTAGTCGCCTCATTATGACTCGTTTATCGATTCCATGAGGGTCATCAGGTGACGAGATTGAGTGAGGTCACGACGCATGTGGGAGTCGATGCTTTGTTGTCAAGGATTCACCGCTCGCCCTGGTGCGTGGATATCCTATGCTATCTGATGAGATAATATTGTGACAAATCTCTGACTGTAGTACTAGATGTGATTTAGGTAAATTAGTTTACCTAGTACCGCATGCGATGTCACTATTTGATCTCCAATATGTATGCATGACTATCGAATCTCTAGCGGCTCTTTACAAATGATCGTTGATTCGGTCGGGATATTTGAGATGAAATGATCGTATTGTACGCTAATCATAACCGATCGGTTCTTGTAGGCACTATCAGTGATACCTAGGGGATCATGGGACGATGTTGTTAGAAGCTTTACCATAGTCCGATGGGTAAGTCCGAAAATATACTTTTTGAGTCACAAGGAGTTGTGAGCCCACGGCTAGCTGTATCCCTGAACTTTTGAGGGTCACACAAGTACTAGTTTCTAAATTCTTGTATGGATTTGGTACTCAAGGTGTTGAGTACAGTAGACGGAAGGTCGAGAGCATGACTTCCAAAATTGGCGGTGGAAGTATGACTTTCATTTTAGCTAAAGCGGTGGAAATGTTATTTTTAGGTTCAGTGATCTGAAAAATTATTTTCGCATCACAATGTATAGTTTTGGAATATGTACACATTGGTTCGATCTGATCGTCGATCAGGATTATGTTGAAACAACAATGATGGATTCAAAGCTGGTTGGATCGGGCTTGGACTTGCCTTGGACCGAACTAGTTCATGAAATATCTATAAATAGAGGTCTTGAGAAACCTATTTAGATGCACCAAGTTGAGCAACCAAATTTTGCACAACTCACTCCCTCCCTCCCCTCTCTTGGCCGCCCTTCCCTCTCCCTAGGGCCGCCGCCATCGTCGACCATCGGACCTCGTTCCTCGGTTGGCATGGAGATTCCATCTGCGAAATCTTTGTTATTTTTCTAATGCAAACAAATAAAGGAGTTGGGACTTCCGGTCGTGGACCGGATAAGGTTTGGTTCGAGTTCAACCGTTGAAGGGCCATATCCCTCTGCGTATTGGTCAGAGCTGAGCGTCAAGTCCCCAAAGTTAAACAATTCTAGCATCTTATGAATGGTTTAATTGTTTACTATTTTGATTCACGTATGAGCATCCCGACGCAAAAATTTTAGACTTCCGTTGTGCCATTGGCGTGTGATCCGGGTCCGACGCTGCGCCATCAATAGCTACAAGAATTCAAAATCAAACACGAACATTGGCACCGTACACATTCACTGAGGAATCCAACTTGAGTTAGACTAGTACAGAATCACTGAGTATACCATATGTCAAAGAATCACAACGAGGTGTTCATATTTCATAACCTTTACAGGAATATCGCCACACGAGAATCATAAGACCAACAACAATACACGTCTATATATGAATACGAGGAATATCAATAGGAGGAATGAAGACAATCAATAAGCAATAGCAAATAAATTCATCAAGAAGGTAAATTAGTCGACTAAACTGATATATCTCATGAGATATGAAATTTTTTAGGCCAAGACCTGGGCTCGAGGAACACTTAATGGAGCGTGAGGGGAGGCGGTGAAGTGTGAACGATAGACAAAAATGTTCCCTGAAGTGGCAATAGGTGGCGTTCCTCCAGTGAAAATTTGAGGAGGCCATCGGGAAAACGGCCGTTTCATTGGAGAAGCTGAACGTTGGAAGATCGTCAACGAGAAGATGCTTTGGCGCAAGGCTTCTAGAACTACAAAAGCGCGGCGTCACTATGGTTCTAGTATGACAAAGGCGTGGCGTTGCTGAATTCCGAGGGGACAGAGCAACGGCACGAGACAAAACAGCGGCATGGGACGAAGTGGCGGCATGAGGAGACTATGGAGAACAAGCATCACTAGGGTTCTGAAATGGAGACGGTGAATGGGTTCGCCAGTGCACATGGCAAGGGATTTTGCCGAAGGGGTTCAGAGAGTTTGCGGAAGAAGCACGAGAAGAACGAGTATACTGTGATTTGAGTTAATTGGATTTCTTTGCTTGTTATTCACAAAAGAGACGATCCAAATCTCTGAAAAGCTACTCTGGGTCTCATTTGTTAGTAATAGGACCAAGCATGCAAAGTTGGTTAAAATACAAGCAATCGGTCCAATGGGCCAATGCTTGTAGGGCGTATTTGTTTGAACAAAAATGTAAAATTAGCTCAAATGCTAAAAGTCCAAAGTTTATAAAGAATATAAAAACTTATAGTAGAAGAGGATTCCATAAAGTCCAAAGCCCAAAAAAGAATATAAAGGACTCACGGCATAAAAAGGTGTGAGGCCCTATTTTTTCGATTTGAATTTTCATAAATTGAAGGGTGATATTTGTAAGAGATATAAAACGTATTTGGTCGGAAGACAAGTAATCAATTATCTCTGGCTAAATTGCAAACTAAAACAAATTTCAGAACACGAACTAGAAGAACAGCCCAGAGCTTGTAGAATATGCGGAATATGGATAAACTTTACAAAATTGATTTCGTTCAGTTTACATATAATTGTATAGGAAACAACTGATAATAAAATTCTTTACAACTTATTTATCCCAAAACTAAGATGAAGAAAAGGTATGAAATATGGCTAGTGCGGAAAACATAGGTTCCATGATAAACACCTTACGATATGATCCAGCCTGCACCCACCAACATCCTCTAAACCTGATCACCTGCACTTAGGAAAACTAGTGAGCATAGGGGCTCAGTAAGAAATTCTGGAAATAACGAAGGCACGCAGTACATGCATATAGAAACTTTAAACTGATAAGCTGCAAACTGGTAAACTTGAAAGTTGATAAACTCGTAAGCTGATAAAGGAAATAAATTTAAACATAAACTTTCTCAAATACTCAATTGTATAAAAACCCATAATATTCCTCATTTTCTCTACTGAAGTGTAAACGAAAGCTCTCCTTAGTCATAGTCGTTTGATCAAGTTTAAAATGGTTCCAGGTGGAGCGGGACCCAACGATCCTTTCCCGTTGTCAACACGCCCTAGTATTTGAGTCTGTTGGCAGCTCACTTCAATCCGTCGATCGATTACCACACACCTTATGGCTGGCGGGACACTCCTATCCGCCGACCGATTATAACACACCCTATAGCTGACTGTCTGTTATCCGTCACAAATCTCTAAAACTTTGAAATATTCATCCTTTAATCTTCTGTAAAACTTTCTTTAAACTGCTCATCTCTGATCTGAATAAGATCGCATACATATATGATTTGCTATTTTAAAATTCATTTGATGTATGAAAGTTACTGGGAGTACATCAGAGTTCAAGTAAAGAAGAAACTCAAATCAGCTCAGCTATAGATACTAATAATGAAAAGTAGAGCTCTAAACTGATGAACTATTTATTACAACTGGGTAAAACTTAAAACAGATTAGAGTTATACCTTTGAATCAAAGTTAATAAAATGAAGTAATAAACTTGAGGTTACAGTAGTAGTCCAGAGTGGATCTAAGCTGAATCAGTTCAGCTTAGAGTATGAACAGATCACGAACTTAAACCAGCTTAGAATAGAAAATCAGATTTGGGATACTTGGTCAACTCAGATTAGGAAAGTCAACACAACTTAAGCGAGCAGACTAAATTAAAAAAATCAAACAAAATCAACTCAGCTTGGAATAATGAAGTCAGATCGTAGGTTCAAATCAGCTCAGGGAAATATCAGATCAGAAGTGTAAACAGGAACGCTTTGGAAATCAAATTAGGCACTGAAATAATCAAATGAATCATGCCAGATTAGAATAGCAACGGAATACTGATATCAGCTTAGAGAAGTTCGAATAGATTAGTTAAGCTTATCAGATCAAAAAAAATACTGACTAGACCAGCTTTGCCTATCAGCTCAGAACCTCATCATTAGCCATCCAGCACGACAAATTTACTGGAAACATCCAGATAACTTTACGTTTAAAGCTACGTTCGTACATCCCAGAAATTTCTGAAAGAAAACTAACACAAACATCGTAAAACATTTTCTAACAAGCTTCCCTGAAACAAAACTCCAGCAAACCAATTCTTTATCAAGAAATCATCTATACTTTTGAAAAACTTCAAAACATTTCTCAAACCTTTAAAACTGACTCAAACATGCAAGAGGAATCAATATATATTTTTCATTATGCATGAAATAGAATTTACTTGCCTTAAACAGCGAACAACGATTGACAGAGATTTATCCGGCTTTGAGCAGCTCACAAACACGATCCCTTTGAAAAGTTTAAAACTTCGGTTGGTTTCCTTTCATAGAGAGCACCGCTTATTAAAAAGTTTTTCTCTACGTGATTTTGTGAATAATGGCATCCGGTGCTTTTTGCAAGTATTTATACTAAAATTTCAAAGATATATTGATTAAAAATACTATTCTTTAAAAAGCGCTACTATCAATAAGAAGCGCTACTCTACTTTTAAAACAAAAGCTTGGATCGAACTAATTTATTTAGAAAACAACTTAGAGATGAACCGTACTTTCTTTGCACAACCGGAAAACTCCCTTAAACCGTGATCCTAAACTGAAACAAACCGGCAAAAATGAAAGCTAATTAAATGAATAAAATCTCAATTTGATCCCTCAAAACTTTAACGTATCATTTGTGGATTTATAGATTTCTAGACATTACAGAAGGTGTCCATAAAGTCCAATCTAAATTAAAAAGAGGTGGCATATCAGTTTTAATAGGGACGTGGGAGCAGGAACGTGGCCCAATTCGTGCAAGTCGTGGATATTGGAGAACTCCCCAAATTAAAAAAAGGAAAAGGGCATCAGTAAAAGAGAAAAAAGGAACTCAGCAAAATACTCTGTTATGATCAAAATTTACCCTCTGTTGATGTATGCCTAAGTTATTTAGTCAATAACCAACACTTAGAGGGAATAACCAGATCGAGTAACAGACGCTGGATCCAGCTAGACGCTGAAACCAGGTAGCGATAATTAAGCTGGATGCTAAAACCGGAACGCTTTTGTGTATGACCAGCTCGACGCTAAACCAGCGCAGTGCAAGAGCCTGGTTCTACCTGGTTGTTGAGACCAGCTCAGTGAAAAGCCGTGGTTTCTGGTTATGCATTACTTGAGCTGCAATAGCTCAGTGTTCTTGAATATTTGTGCACCGAGATACAGATTGAGTAATGAATTTAAATCATGCGGAAATAACTCAACCTGAACTCTTAAATTCGAAATCCTTTTAAACAGTTTTAAACAAAGTTATAAATATGCATTGCGTATGAATGAATGCAGTAAAGCAGTAAAGAAGATACACTGATTTGTTTATGGAAGTTCGGAGCAAACTATCCTACGTCTCCCCTTCTTCCACAATCGGGAAGGATTCCACTAGAAGACTTTGATTGCAGCGTTCCTATGCTACAACCCACTCCGATGACCCGCAGCCGCAAGAACTTCTAGCATCACCACCGCACACTAAGCCCGCAATCTGTGTGACTAACAACACTTCTTTAACGCCTCAGTGAGAAAGGCAGCCCACACTTCTTTAATGTCTCAGTGCAAAAGACAACTAGACTTGTTTAACGTCTCTGTCCAAAGACTACAAAGGAGAGTTTTTAATTGATTCACTCAACTCAACAATTTAGCTCTCAGCTCTCATATGTGAGTGAATCTGTGTGTGAGTAATATACAGTGTACGCTCACTCTCAAATATATTCTCACACACTGGAAAGTGCTCCTCTTCGAGCTGGTCTCGCCAATGTCTTCCTAGACCCAGAGCTTGTGTTGTGCGTTCTGCTGTTTTACATATTGGTTCGCACAACACTTCGCTCTTTTCTTTTTGCGCTCTTCTTCTGTTGTATGCGCCTTATTCTCTCCTCTTCTTCTCTCGTGCGCGGCTCTTGTAATTTATAGCCTGTTGCAAAGATTTATCCGTTGGACACAAAGATGTAGACGTCGAAGGTCTTCTGATACTGTTGTATTTTGTGTCCTTTGTCTTTAAATGTATTGCATCATTTTCTTCACTTTAAGCACGTGAGCGTTGTACTTTGAGAAGACTTTACAAGTAAGTCGATTTGAATAATAAACAGAGTTTGTCGTATAGTATTGTATTCAAATCGCCTTGCTCGTAGATTTGATAGCATTGTCATGCTATCTGAGCTGGTTTGACCTTAACCAGCTTGCCATCCTGTTCACCGTTCAGTTCTCCACTGAGCTGGTCTTGCTCGAGCTAGATTGCTGGACTTCTGGGCTGATCTCACCCAGCTGGTCTCTGAGCTGGTTTCTACCAGCTAGATGCTTCTTCATCACACTGTACTACTACAGTGCTTTGTTCCAGCTCGCGTTGGCTTCACACTCAATCACTGCTCTTGTACGCTGCACTTGATCTGCGCTTGAGCCATTCTGCACTTCAACATTCTGCACTTGAACTCTTCATTCTCTGCGCTTGATCTTTGTGCTGCTCCTACTCCAAGCTGGTGAACCATCTTGGTGTTTACTGCACTTCTGGAAGTAAACTGCTGTACCATCTTGGGCGTCCCCTTACTGTTTCAGCTAGATATCTTTGACCACTCCAGCTCAGGCGTCCCCTCATTGTTACAGTTTGGATATCTTCAGATCTACTCCAGTCTTAGCAAGCTGCGCATGTCACGTAGAGCGTTAGTACAATAGTAGCAGATTTTGTGTGAATCAAAACTTAGATTCTGATCTGTAGAAACAGATCCAACATACTCTGCAGAAAAGCTCTGCAAATCATCAGCCAAAATTCATAGTTTCAGTTCAATATTTTTCAATAATTGTAATCCAAATTTCAGCATTGTCTATATAGTTCCGTCCGTATATAGTTTCCTACATGTTATTGAAATACAAGCTATATAAAGATTTATTTTCACAATATCCCGTTTACTTATTTATTTTTTGTGTCATATTTTATGAAGAGATTAGAACTAACGATAAAATTTGTTCCTATTGTCATTTGATTTATTAGAAGTTAGATTTGTTAAATATTTTACACAATTTGATGCTTGAGCACCTGACATGCCTAACAAATTACGACAAACAATTATAATGCAAGGCTGACCATCATTATTCTCACATTATTAAAGATGTTTAATGTAATTCTGTTTTAGTTCATCTTATTCTTGGTTTCTTCACCTCATTTCTAAAAGATTTTGATGTAAGTTAATTCTCTCAGCCGATGAGCTACCACCACCTGGGGAGCTCGGGAGATCGGAACGTCGGGTCTGCTGATCAATGAAGGGTGGTCGAAGTCTTCGAAACACCTAAAACCACGGGTAACTGGTCAGAGGGCGCCAGAAGTGTGTCCGACGAATCCCCTCGATGCTTAAGTCAGACAGGATGCGAGAGAGCAAAAAGAGAGCAAAAGAGAGCGTATGGGAGCTATGAGCAAGTGAATATGTGAATGTCATAATGAGGGAGCGTGCCTGGGTATTTATAGAGGGGCTAAGCGGTGAAGATGAGCGCTTTACTCGACGCTGGACTCTTTGCTCGATGCGTGATGCGCTAGGGCACTTATCCCGGCGGAGATTATGCCTAGATTGACGAGTATCTTGAGCGAGATTTTCTCCGCGATTCTCGGTGATCTCGTAGTTCAAAGAGGGAGATGCGTATACTGGTTGGACTCTTGGAGGCATGATCTTCTCCTCGGGATACACTCTCAAACTAGTGTAAGTCCCCGGGTCATCCTCCCGAGCTATCGGTGTAGTTCGGCATCTGGTGCATGCAGCTCGGTCCTCGGGTCCTGAGGCAATAATAGGGGACATCAGGAGTATCCCCCGCCGCGAGTCCTAGACGAAGGATTGAAGTGTAGGACTGTGTGAGAATGAGGTCAGGACCCGAGCTAAAATTTATGATTTTGCAGAAAACCATGATCCTCGTGATGTCGTATCTCAGCCGTTGATAAAACACCAGTGGACGGTCAGGATGAAGGTCATATTTGTGCTTTTGTAGAAGATCACGATCCACGTGATGCCGCATCTCAACCATTGATAAGGTATCAGCGGACGGTCCGGATGAAATAGCCCCGAATACCAAGACGACGCTTGGAGTTCCCTAGATGATCTGGGCCATTGGTTGAGCGTGAGATCGGATGGGCGTGGCTCGTCCCGAGTTCTTATAAATAGGCAACAAATTCATTTCATTTCCCACTTTCGCTTTTTACTGCGTCGAAACTCTGTCAAAATTTCCTCTCGCTCCCGAGATCTCGAGCTGTTTTCCCAATATTCCACTCTCAACTTAGTAAGTTTTACCTTCTTTTAAAATGTCTTCCCCTAGTGATAGCATAGTGAGGAGTGCGGCTGAGTCCGTCTATAGTGTCCCCATAAGTCCAGAAACCAGGGAGCCCATGCTACCCGACCAGGCCGACCTTGGCTCCTCGGGAATACCCTGGTACGAGGAGAAGGCGTCTAACCTTAGGTTAGCAGACATACCCCTAATAAAGGAGAAATGAGGGATGCTAGACAAATTTGAGGTAGTCATTCCCTGTCCCGAGGAGCGAGCTCATCGTCCTCCCCCTGGCTTCCACTCATTTTACATAAACCAGCTAGAGATGGGCCTCAGGTTCCTGATCCCGAGGTTCATTACTACCTTTTTCCAATACCTCCAGGTTAGCTCGAGCCAGCTAGCCCCCAACTCATATAGCTTCCTCATGCCCTTGGCTATCCTTCTCAGCTACTTCGATATTCCCCTCACCCCTTCCGTCCTAATGCAGCTGATTCAGGTGAAGAGGCAGGGGCTAGGAAAGTTCTATCTTTCCTACAAGGGTGATCTCGGGTTCATTGGGGGGAATCCGAGCTCTCACAAGGGGTAGATGAGCCGGTTTTTCTATGTAAGGCGGGTAGGGAGAAGGAGGAACCCCTGGAGGTGTGACATGACCTGGAGTGATAATGTGTACACTCTGTCACACTCGACTCTCGATCGAGCCCCCGACCTAACCACCTTCCTCACCACTATGAGCGACAAGTGCAACAATGCTCATGATCTGGTGAAGGAGGACCTTCTGTGCCACTTAGGGTTCAGCGGGAAGGGGGTCCAGTTGGTCGGGGACTTAGGTATCACCGCGTCTTCCCTTAGCCGTGTCATCCCTTACTGAATCCGAGCAACTATCTAACTTATCTCTTCTTTGCAGCTGATAGTATGGGCAAGGTGGCTATGCTCAAGGCCCTAAAGGGACGTCCGGAAGAAGGCTCCTCGGGGCCGGTCGCACTCCTGAGAATCTAGGCTGGGGGTGAGGACGAAAGATGGTCCGACCGAGCTAGTGCCCTCAACATTTTTGAAGATTCTTTTGTGGTCTCCCCATCCCGATCTACTGCGACGGGGCTTCTCTGCAACATGGTCCCTGACAAGGACCTTGACCTAGTGCGGAATGCTCCTACCTCGAGGTCCTGGGATCCTTCGCAGTCAGATTTGTGGAGGTATGTCTCTTATCTGCCCGAGATCTCACCCCATATTCATATTTGCGTTCTGATCTTATGCGGACAATGGTTTGGGGTGGTGAGGTGATCAACCGCCTCATCCGGGCTTGCAGGGAGGTGACCTCGTCCCGCCAGTCTCGGGATGAGGTGCTCGAGCACACCGAACTGGCTAAGCAGCTTGAGGAGCTGGAGGCAATAAGGGCTGAGTAGAGGAGGGCGTCAGAGGCCAGGCGGGAGGCGCTGGAGGTTGAGAAGAAGTCGCTGGTGCCGAGAAGGAGGCTCTGGTGATCGAGAAGGCAGCTCTGGCGGCCGAGCTTGCGGACGCAAGGGCCCAAGCCGAGGAAGAGATAAAGGGCCTTCGCTCCGAGAACGAGCGCTTGAAGGGCGAGGCCGAGAACGCCTGGGGTCTCGGCAAGGAGGAGTTCTTGAAGTCCTTCGAGTTCGATGACTTGTGCGCGCATAAGTCTCTGGCCTACTTCGAGTGTGGCTTTAGAGGCTGCTTAGCTCAGTTCCAGGCTAACGGATACACCGAGGAGGAGCACCCGCCCCATCCCTCAGCATTGCTCGGGCCCTAGAAGAAATGACTGATGATGAAGAGGAGGCCGATGAAGGCGCCCCGGGAGACGAGGCCTCTCCCTCGGATTTCCCCGTCCTCAAGTTGTATATAAATTTCCCGATGTCTTGTAAAACTTTAACGTTTAATGAAATTCATTTTCTCTTTACTTCTATCTACTTACATTGAGTACCGACGCGTATAGCTCGAGCGTAGACTCCTCCCAAATATAACTAAGTATGAAGCGATGTGACCCGAGAAAACCGAGATTAAATAATCACGCATAACTTAATACGAATCGGGGTAACCCGAGCAACCCAAGATAAATTATCATGTTTAACTGATCATGAATCGGGGTAAACCGAGCAACCCAAGATAAATGTCACGTTTAGCTGAGCACGAATCGGGGTAACCCGAGCAACCCAAGATAAATGATCATGTTAGGCTAACTCAGTAAAGGCTATCCAGTGCGAGTAGCATCTTTGAAATTTGAGCTCTATCAAAAGTAAGACGTAGAAAATTATTAAGTATGAGAGAATGATACCCGATCTGCACGGGTCCTTGACTAGGTTATTCTCTCACTCATAATAAGTTTGAACTTCTACCCATGGAGATGTCTGAGCAGGCTCAGTGCCTAAGAAAAACCAACTTGTTCCCGAGCAGGTTGGAAACCCGAGCTGGTCTGAGTTTGAGCCAATGATAGTTGGGCTTATGATGCTGCCGAGCTGGCCGAGCTCTATGCTCGGTGATTGTGCTCGAGTAGGGTTGTCACCCGAGGAATTGTCAATGAGAATTGGGCTTTAAGTTGCCGAGTGGATCGGGCTTATGCGCTCAGGTGGGGCTGTCACCCGAGGAGGTGCCAATGAGAATTGAGCTTTAAGTTGCCGATAATATTGAGCTTATGTGCTCAGGTGGGGCTACCACCCGAGGAGGTACCAATGAGAATTGGGCTTTAAGTTACTGAGCGGATCGAGCTTATGTGCTCAAGTGGGGCTGCCACCTGAGGAGGTTATTAGTATGAACAATGAGTTGAGAGAAAAAGATCTTTCATTCCATAAGATAATATTTACAGGCGGTAATAGAGTAAGGCCTAGGCATACTACTTTCAAACGGTAAAGAAATAAAGTCTAGGCATAATACTTTCGTAGATGAATAATATTCCAAGGTCGACGTCCTCTCATTCCTTACGCATCTTCCAGATAGTAAGCCGCAACTCCAGCTCTCCCGGCCACTTTATATGGCCCCTCATACTTCGGATCCAGCATTCCTCTATATCCCTGACACTGTATCCTCGTCCAGACAAGTTCCCCAATTTCATACTTCCGAGGCCGAACTCTCCTGTTGTAGGCCTGCGCCATTCTCCTTTGATACGCTGAGAGGCGTACTGCAGCTCGGGCTCTCCTTTACTCGAGATGATCCAACTCGAGGCCCCATATCTCATTATTATCCTCTGCATATTCTGTCACCCGGAGGCTATCTTGGCCGATCTCAGCTGATAAAAGTGCTTCAACTCCATAAAACTTGCAGTAAGGTGTTTCCCATGTAGCTTCTCGAGTCATCGTCTGATAGGTGATAGGCCCAAAGCACACTTGGTAGTTCATCCACCCATCATCCCCTGGCTGAGTCCAACCGCGACTTGAGGGCTTGCACAATGGTCCGATTAGTGACTTCTACTTGCCCGTTGCTCTGAGGATAAGCCACGGATGTGAATACCTGCTCAATATTCATCTCTTGACACCAGGCCCGAACTCTTGCTCCACAAAACTGTCTCCCATTGTCCGAGATAAGCCTTCGGGGTATCCCAAAGCGGCAAACAATGTTCTACCATAGAAACTTCAGCACCTCGGCCTCGAATATCTTTGCTATGGGTTTAGCCTCCACCCACTTGGAGAAGTAATCCACAACTACTAATAAAAATGTCATCTGTCCTCCACCTGCTGGAAAAGGTCCGACTATGTCCATCCCCCACTGATCAAAGGGGCATGAGGAGATGACAGTCTTCAAGGGCTCGGCAGGCTGCTTCAGTAAGTTGGCATGTTTCTGGCAGCCTTGGCAAGATCAGACAAGAGTGGTAGAATCCTGCTGCATAGTAGGCCAAAAGAAACCTGCGAGTGGAGCTTTCCGAGCCAAAGCTACCACGCCTAAGTGATTTCTGCAGCACCCCTCAAGACATATCTAGCCTCGTCGAGACCCAAACACTTCAATAGTGGCCGTGAGAAATACCTCTTTTGTAGCTTGCCATCCAACACCACAAAGCGCAGGGCTCGACGCTTGATTTACCGAGCTCAGCGTGGGTCCTCGGCATGACCCTTCGGAGGATGTATTCAGAGATGCTATTGCGTCAGTCTAAGTTAGGTATTCCTTCATGATTCTGCCCAACCTGATACACCTGTGATAGCAGTTCCTTCCCCTGCACTTCTTTTCCCGAGGGAGGAACAAGAGAGCTATCCATACGCACGAGTCTGTCCGTCTTTTCATTACTTTCCCAAGGTATCTGCTCTAGAATAACTTTGGAAAAGGTTTCTGTCAGTCTGCTCAAAGCCTCCGCATACTTCATCATTTTTTCGTTCTTTATCTCAAATTTTCCATTGCTCTGCTGAACTACCAACTGGAAATCTGAATAGAACAGTATCCGAGCTATCCCCATATTCTTTGCTGCTCGGAGCCCTATGAGAAAGGCCTCATACTCTACTTCGTTATTAGAGGCCTTGAAATCAAGGAGCGTCCACCAGACTTATTCTTCCCCCCGGGGGACACCATTACTACCCCAACTCCGCTTCCCGACGAACAAGAAGATCCATCCACATAGACCCTCCATCTTTCTTCTTGCTCGAGGTGCACTGTTTCTACCAAGAATTCTGCCAACGCCTGCGCTTTTATTGCTGCCCGAGGCTTGAACAGTATATCATACTCACTGATCTCGGTGACCCATTTGAAAATTCTTCCCAAAGCATCGGGGTGAGAGACGATATGTCCCAGTGCGCTGTTGGTAAGCACAGTAATTGGATGATATAAGAAGGATGAGATAAGAAGTAAGGCCTGAGGCGCCGAGCTGCAATAACCAAGGCCAGAGCCAGATTCTCCGGTGTAGTATAATTCAGTTCGGCCCCCTTAAAAGCGTGTCTCACAAAATACACAGGTTGATGCATCTGCCCTTATTCCCAAACTAGAACCAAGCTGGCAACTTGTGGGGTGACGGCGAGTTATACAAATAGTGTTCCTCGAGCTCTGGCTTATTAAGAACCGGAAACCTCGTCAGATATTCTTTCAACTCCTGAAAAGCCTTCTCACTATGTTCATTCCATTCGAAATCCTTGGCTTACGGAGTATCTTGAAGAAAGGGAGACTTAGGTCAGCCGATCTGGAGATAAATCGAGACAGAGCAGCGATCCTCCCTGTCAACCTCTGGACTTCCTGAATGTTTCAAGGAGGGCACATCGAAGCAAGAGCTCGCACCTTCTCCGGGTTGGCTTCAATTCCCCGATGAGTGACCATGTATCCTAGGAATTTCCCTGTACGAGCTCCAAACACACACTTACCGAGGTTCAACTTGATCTGATAGTCCCAATGTCACGTCCCGAGACCGAGACTCATGACATCGACAATATTAAACAATTATAAAATTATAAAACATTAAGTCTCATAGTATAGCTCAAAAACCAGTCTATTAATGAAATCAAATAAGAGTCTTTACAACTGAAAATCGGAGAAATTGCGGAAGCGAAAAATAAATTACATTAACAAAAAAACTGAATCTTCACCAGCCCCAGAACAGCTCTGGTTCCTCTTCTTCAACCTGTTCTTCGTTCTTATCTGGGTGGAGAAGTAAGGGGTGCGTGTTTTGGGAAACACTCAGCAAGTGGGGGATACCGGTTCTTCGTTCTTATCTGGGTGGAGAAGTAAGGGGTGCGTGTTTTGGGAAACACTCAGCAAGTGGGGGATACCATTCGAGCATACAAAATATACATATACATATACTGAATAACAGATATCAGAACAGAGCATATACAGACATAGCATAGCATAACAGATAGCACTGATAATTACTTCGTTTCTATGGTTTACTGATCAGTCCCTAATTTTTACTCCTCTAAGGGGTCAGGCCATATAGTTACACCACGTAACTCAGAGTGCGGAATATTCCGTAGACCCATATTACGACAGAAATATCAGTGCTAAAACAGAGAATAATTCGTATCATAAAAAGAATTTGATGCGGAACAATTTCTCGAATAGTAATTCAAAACAGAGCTTAGTATGAATAATATATATAATATTTGAAATGAATATATATAACAAAATCCCACTTACCGCAATCGGAAGTTTGAATTTGGTGAATAAAGTTTGGTATATGAATTCTGGTGTGCAGCACTTTGACGTGGGAGTTTGCTGATATTTTACTGAAGATTTTTTGAGTTGAATGAGGAAAACGTGCTGCCACAACTGGGTATTTATAGGTACAGGAGCAGGGTAGTCAAAGGTCAGTCATTAATGCCTTAAATTCCTCATGACCATTAAAATGGCTGTTACAAGAGCAAAGGATTAGGCATTGATTTGGGTGATTTAATTTGCCATAAATCCCTCTAATTTGGCAGTTACAATTGTGAAATTCGCTCTGTACGCGTGAATAAGCTTACTGGAATTCGTGGGCAAAATCTGAGTTTTCGTCGCCAAAATCTGAATTTTCGTTGGTCAAATCTGAGTTGACCGTCTAAAGCTGAGTTGACCAGTCAAAGCTGAGTTGACTGCTGACTGTACAAAATTTGTGTTGACCGCTGACTGCTGGCTGCCGACTGTACATATCTCAGCTGACTGTACAGATCTTAGCTGACTGCTGATTGCTGACTGTTGACTGTACAGATCTTAGCTGACTGATGATTGTGCAGAATCTGAGTTGACTGAGCATGATCTGAGTTGACCGAGCAGGATCTGAGTTGACCGACCAGAAGCTGAGTTGACCGACCAGAAGCTGAGTTGACCGACCAAAAGCTGAGTTGATCGACCAAAAGCTGATTTTTTCTAGCTCTATTTCCGGGAGCTGAATTTCGAGTTTTCACATCCCTCCCTCCCTAAAAGAAGTTTCGTCCTCGAAACTTTGGTTACATTCATCGTCAAAAAGATAGGGATATTGCTTTTGCATCTTCTCCACCATTTCCCACGTGGCTTCTCTTTCGGTGTGGTTGGACCATTGGACTTTGACGTACGAGATTGTTCTTCGTCTAAGCACCTGGTCCTTTGTGTCCACGATTCGAATTGGGACTTCTTCGTAGCTCAGTACTTGGTTCAAATTCCCTTCCACGAGGAGTGGCCCTTCATCAAGAACGTGACTAGAATCCGTGATATATCTTCTTAGTTGTGAGACGTGGAAGACATTGTGGATTCTTGACATATTGGATGGTAAGGCCAGTCTGTAGGCAAGAGTTCCTATTATTTCCAAGATTTCGAATGGCCCGACATACCGGGGATTTAGCTTTCCGGCCTTATCGAATCGGACTACTCCTTTCATGGGATACACCTTAAGATACACCTTTTTGCCTACTTCGAAGGCCAATGGTCTCCTCTTTAAGTCTGCCCAACTTTTCTGTCGATCCTGGGCTGCCTTCAGTCTCTCCCTTATAATGGCTACCTTTTTCACTGTCTCTTGGACGAGTTCAGGTCTTGTGATAGCCTTTTCTCCAACTTCATCCCAATACAGCGGCGATCGACATTTCCGTCCATATAGGGCCTCATATGGTGCCATTCCTATGCTGCCGTGGTAGCTATTGTTGTATGCGAACTCAATTAGAGGCAGATGTTCGCTCCAATTACTACCAAAGTCTAAAGTGCATGTCCACATCATTTCTTCTAGGGTCTGGATGGTTCTCTCAGTTTGGCCATCAGTCTGCGGATGGTAAGCCGTACTGAGGGTGACCTTACTTCCCATTGCTTCTTGGAAGCTCTTCCAGAAACGAGATACGAACCTTGGGTGGTCCCTATCTGACAGAATGCTGGTTGGAACTCCATGCAGTCTGACGATGTTTTCCATGTACAACGCAGTGAGTTTGTCCAGGCCGTAGTTCATTCGGACAGGCAAAAAGTGCACAGACTTTGTTAACCTATCCACGATTACCCATATTCCAAACATAGCCTAGCCTCGTCTTCGGTAGACCAACTACAAAGTCCATGGATATGTTTTCCCACTTCCACTGGAATTTCCAGCGGTTGCAATAATCCTCCAGGTCTTTGATGTTCTGCCTTGACTTGTTGGCATACATGGCATCTAGCAACAAAATCAGCCACATCTCTTTTTATCACATTCCACCAGAAGTGTTCTTTCAAATCTCTATACATCTTGGTACTTCCTGGGTGGTTTGAGAATTTAGATTTGTGTGCTTCAGACATCACTTCCTGACAGAGATTATCGATGTCGGGTACACACAGACGTCCGTTCATCCAAAGAGTCCCATCTTGGTCTGATCGGAAATCAGTCATTTTCCCTTCCTTGATTTGTTCTTTCAGCCTCGTTAAGCTGGGGTCTTGATCCTGCTTTAGCTTGACCAATTCTCTAAGGCACGTTTGGGCTGAGATCGATCACAGTATCATTTTGTTCATATTCTTCCGACTTAACGCATCGGCTACCTTATTTGCCTTTCCTGGATGGTAGTTGATTGTCAAGTCGTAGTCTTTCAAAAGCTCGAGCCATTGCCTTTGTCTCAGATTCAATTCCTTCTGAGTGAATATATACTTGAGACTCTGATGGTCGGTAAATACTTCGCACTTTGCCCCGTAAAGATAATGTCGCCAAATCTTTAGGGAAAAAACTACCGCAGCTAGCTCAAGATCATGGGTTGGTGATAGGATCAATATGGTTCAAAAAACAGCTGCAAGAGTTCAGAAGGGGGGGTTGAATGAACTCTTGGTATTTTCAAATTTTCGAAACCTTTTAAAACAGTTTTACAAGCACCCGCTTAACTTAAATCCGAGTTACCAGATTTAATGATCTCAGTTTAAATCAAATTTCTCGGCTAACAAAAAGTGCGGAAAGAAGCCGATTAATTTTGTGAACAGATTAAAGAAGTAAGTAAATGCAATAATGTAAAAGTTTAAGGGTTGAGAGTTTGTTTATGGAAGTTCGGATATCAATATCCTACGTCTCCCCTTTTTCCTTTTCAGGAAGGTTCCACTAGAAGATTTGATGGTTACAGGCCTTCTGCAAACACCCAATCACGCAAGCAGCACTTAACGTGAACTCCTAGCAACACAACTTCACCAAGCATACGCAGCTGCTGTTTACAATACTTAATATGTTTGTCAAACGGATTTTGTGTAGCACGTTTGTTACAGACTCAATCTAGAATAATAAAGTGAATACAGATCTATTGAGACTGTAAATCTTCTGGTTTCTAAACAAAGAAACGCGATTCAACAGGTGAACCAGAAGATGACTCGAAGGTAATGTCTGTGAAAATCAACACTTGTGTTCTTCGAGTTTGTGAGCTTTTCAGAGATAATTTTGACAGAGTGTAAGCTCGAGAATAATGGATACGATGAATGACTTGGATCAAGAGTCGAGAGTAAAGGAGAGCTTCTTCAATTCAAATTTCTGCTATTTATACCATTTGCTCTCAACGGTCATAAAAGCTATTTTCCTCTGTAATTCTTCAACAATATCACGATTACGGTGTATACTGCTCCACTAAGGCAAATTGTGCTTCGTCAGAGCCAAATTGTCGTCTTTTCATATTTGTGCAAACATCGTAAAACGTCCTCTGTATATTGTGTACTATTTACCCAAAATAGTACTGACAGTTGTCTCCTTAATTCCAGGCAATTGTACGATATGATTGAGACCATTGATTCTCTCCAATTTGAGTCGTGATCCCGTTTGAATTGATTTGTCGTTAGCGCCTGAACATTTTCCATTAATTAGATCTTTCTTTCTCGAAGACGATTGAATAGCCCATTGCTGTTCGAGTACATAACTGTCACAGTTAAATACACTGTAACGGTATCTGTTAGCATATACTGTAACGATATCTGTTAAGCACACTGTCTGATTACCAAAATGCAAACATTTCTGTTGACAGCAACCATCGTTGTTATCTATTAGACACACTGTTACGATATCTGTTGACATATACCATCGCTGTTTGAATAACAAAGACTGTTGGTAGATATCATCGTTGATAGAATAACAAATTCTGTTGTCAGATATCATCGCTGATAGAATAACAAAGTATGTTGGCAGATATCATGATTCTGTTGGCGACAATGGCGGATCCGGATCCCGTTTCCCGGGGGCGAAGCGGAAGTTTAAAAGTTTTTGCCCCGGGATACGTTCAATACATTAAAACAATTCAATAATCATACATAGGATGTTTATCGAATCGTTACCTTGCTGGCGTCTAGGCGCCTGGCTCCAACCAGATTCACGTGGAAACTGGCTCTTGAATTGTAGGCGGCTGTAGATCCTCCTAATCAGGTCCACGACCGGAATCAAGATTCCTCCGTCAATCTGCACTAGAAGATCTGACGGATTCTGGCACGGATGGAAACTCCTCGTCTCGGTGATCGAAACAAGTCCGATCACGTAGGTGGCGGCTCACGGCGGCGGCACGGGGCGGCGGCCGGCGACGATGTGAGGGAGAGGAATGGGCGGCCGATAGAGGGTGGCTAGGGTTTAGTGAATGAATTAATTATGTTCTAGCCCTAGACCAACTCCTTTAATTAAGGATGGTACATGAACCCTAAATTGCAATTTAGTCCTCCAACTTTTGGAAATTGCATTTTGACCCCTGTTTACTTCAGGGAAGTCGCACTCCCTAAAATCCTCCTCCTATGCTCAACACATTGAGCTCAGTTCCCGTGTGGGAATCATGAATCCAGTACTTGTGTGACCCTCAATGGTTCAGGGATACAGCTAGCCGTGGGCCCACAACCATTGTGACTCCGAAATCACAATTTCGGACTTGCCCATCGAATCATGATAAAGCGCCTAGCAACATCGGCCCATGTTCCCCTAGGTATCACTGATAGTGCCTGCAAGAACCAGTTGGTCGTGGTTAGCATACAGTACGGTCCTTTCAACATTTATATCCCGATCAGATCAACGACCATTGGTAAATCGAGAGTCGCTATAGATCCGATAACTATGCATATATCTTGGAGATCAAATAGTGACATCGCGAGTGTTACTAGGCAAACCCATTTACCTAAAATACATCCAGTACTCTGGCCAGAGATTTATCACACTATTGTCTCCTCAGATTGTTAGAGTAGATGCCCAACTAGCCAACTTGTGGCGTGTGGGTTTTATAGACTCTTATACAAACAGTCTTTATATATGATATTCGCATTTTCTTATATGGCGTTCTTTACTTTCATTATGTGTGTAATAATTTACAATTGCGTTGAGTAAAGACCTAGAATGCACTGAAGCGAATGTTGGATGTGATAGTGGGTATGACGGCTATCATGAAACATATCTAATAGTCGCTGTGTATTCTGAACATGTTCCTAGTCGATTGGGCCGTCAAAATGAGGATAAGGCCGCCCGAGTTCGAGACTAGTATCTGCGATGCGAAGTACCATGTTTCATTGGTAGGGAACATTGTGATGTTCTGAGCATGCAGATAGATAGTGACCTGGTGATCTATCGAACTACCCTCGTTCGGACTTTCCAAGTGGTTACCATTTGTCGAGTGGATAAGTCCGAGGTCTTGGTTGTACTGATTAGTCCTCACGACTCGAAACGTC
>KQ997544.1:198323-208725 GCA_001598015.1 Dorcoceras hygrometricum | reverse complement strand
GTGGAACCGCCGGGTCGACCAAATCATAAACCGGAACCGGCCCGTTTTTGGCCGGTTCCGGTTCGGGTCCGGGTCGAAACCCGTTGACCCGGTTAACCGGCCCGTTGACCACGGGCCGGTTCCGGTTCGGGTCCGGGTCCGACCCGAACCGTGGCCAGGTCTAAGTCCATGCTTGGGCAGCAGAAAGTAGGGACTTCGCTCCTTGTTCTTCCCATAGTATATCAGCTCTTCTTGGTCAGGGGTTTGGAGTTTCACACTCTTATCTCGACAATCTACCAATGCATGGTTCTTAGATAGCCAATCCATCCCTAAGATGGCATCAAACTCGATCATGTTGAGCTGTATCAGGTTTGCAGAAAATGTGTGGTCGTTTATGGATATCTTACAATCCCGATGGATCTTATGTGTTTCGATGGTAGCGTTGGTAGGAGTTGCTACTCTATATGGTTCACATAAAATTTCAGGCTCTAGCCCTAACTTCTTAGCAAATCTCCTAGATATGAATGAATGGGTAGCACCACAATCAAACAACACATAAGCAGGCAGCTTGTTGATAAAAATGGTACCTGCCACCACGTCGCTGTCATCTTCAGCTTCTTCCTGTGTCATTGCAAACACACGAGCATTGGGTTTATCCTCCCTAGGCTTTGGCTTGTTCTGAGCCGTAATGCTCGGTCCAGCCTTTGAACCTTGATTTTCTGGACAATCCGCAATTCGGTGGCCCAACTTTCCACACTTAAATAATGCACCACTCTGCTTGCGACAATCTCCACTATGACGGTGACCACAAGATGTGCAAGTTGGCAACATTTGGTTGTTCGGTGCAGATGTTGATCCACGGTTGTGGAGGTTTGGCCGCTTGGTCTTAGGCCCACCGTGTGAAGTCTGAGCATTGAGGGGGCGTTTGTTCTTGTTGTCAGCTTCCCGCCTCTTTATGTCAGTTTCTGCATGGATTGCAGCTCCCATTAAGTCCTCAAAGCTTGTGGCTTGGTATACTGCAAGGGCTGACTGGATACGGCTTTTCAGACCCTTCTTGTATCGGTGCATCTTTAGAGTATTATCCGCCATGATCGTTGGGACATAGTTGCCCAAAGAGTTGAACTTGGAGGTATACTCTAGTACCGACATGTCTGCAGTCTGAGTGAAGGTTTCAAACTCGCTGAGTCGTTACATTCTGACTTCCATTGGGAAGTACTGTTTCAAGAATGCTTCCCGGAATCTTGTCCATGTGATTTGCCCATTTGCATTGGTGGTTGGCTCGACTGCTTCCCACAATTTTCCAGCTTTACCGTCGAGGAGTGGTGTTACGACATCTACCTTGACAGCGGCTGGGACTTCCAGTATTCGAAGTTGCGTTTCTATGTTTTTCATCCAAGTCTGGGCAACTTCGGCGTCAGGGCTCCCATCGAAGGTGGGGGCTTTGTTCTTGCGAAGGGACGCGTAGTAGTACTTAGTCCCACGAGGTGGAGGAGTAGGAGGAGGAGCTTGGTTGTTGTTGGGGTTGACTAACCCTTAGCTATTGCCATCAGGTCTTCTCTGCTAAGACCAGTTCTCGAATCGGAGGATCCTTCACCTCCATTGTTACTGTCACTTCTCCAGTTTCCTGCCATATTCTGCCATAGGAAAGCTTGCTAAGAATGGATTCTTATAAATGTGAAACGATCGAGAATACTATATCATGAAGGGATAAAAAATTATTAATAGAAGAATGAATCGAATACAAGGCTTATTCGAAAGGTAAAATTTTTTTATTCATCATCAATCTCTCCCTCGCCCATAGGAATTTCCTCAATCTCTTCTTCTCCCGGGTCTTCTTCCGGTTCTTCCTCCCATCCATCATCGAATGGAGCAGGGGCACCGTTAGCTTCTTGCAGCCCTTGGATTGTTTGGAGTAGGCTATCTTTCTCCTCTACCAGGGCCTCGATGATTCGGTGTTGCGCTTGGAGCGAATCTTCGGCCGCTTGGATGCGAGCCTGAAACTTTTGATGACATTCCACATGGCTTTCTCTAGCCAGTTTTTTTCTTTGCCTTCATCCTTTCAATATTCTTTGACATACTAAGGCCTATCTCGGTGAGTCCGGCAATGGTCTTGTGCGAGGCTTCTAGTGCTACTTGGGTACTCTCATGTTCTTTCTTTATAGTAGCTAACCCTCGTCTCTCGGTTGCTAGTTGGACTCTAAGACGCCTAATCGTGCGGCTTTGGTTGTCAAGGGCAATCTGTTTCATGCGGAGGGCAACAGCAGCACGAGTACGGGGAGCAGAGGGGGCCATTTCCTAAAATCGAAGATATTTCCAAAAATAGAAAGTTGTGAGGTTATTCCATAAACTGAAAGTACTAATCATAAGGATTACAGAACAGTCGACGGAACTGAAATCGGAGTCCTGTACAAAAACTTATTGAATTTTCAAATATTTCCAAAAACAGCAAAAACACATTTTCGGAGGCCTAAACGAAGGAATTTGGCCAAAAAACGCCTTAGGTCAGATATAAGTGAGTATTGCTCGTTGGGCTGTTTTGGATAAGGTAGCACTGGTATCATGCCAAAATCTGAAAATTCATCCCGGACCTTACGACAATTCAAATTTGGTTTCCCAACCGGATTATGAACCTGGTGAGCTCTGATACCACTAAAATGTCATGCCCCGAGACCGAGACTCATGACATCGGCAATATTAAACAATTATAAAATTGTAAAACATTAAGCCTCATAGTATAGCTCAAAAACCAGTCTATTATATAATCAAATAAACATCTTTACAACTGAAAATCGGAGAAATTACGGAAGCGAAAAATAAATTACATTAACAAAAAAAACTGAATCTTCACCAGCCCCAGAACAGCTCTTGTTCCTCTTCTTCAACCTGTTCTTCGTTCTTATCTGGGTGGAGAAGTAAGAGGTGAGTGTTTGGGGAAACACTCAGCAAGTGGGGGATACCATTCGAGCATACAAAATATACATATACATATACTGAATAACAGATCTCAGAACAGAGCATATACAGACAGAGCATAGCATAACAGGTAGCACTGATAATTACTTCGTTTCGATGGTTTACTGATCAGTCCCTAATTTTTACTCCTCTAAGGGGTCGAGGCCATATAGTTACACCACGTAACTCAGAGTGCGGAATATTTCGTCGACCCATATTACGACAGAAATATCAGTGCTAAAACAAAGCATAATTCATATCATGAACATAATTTGATGCGCAACAATTGCTCGAATAGTAATTCAAAACAGAGCTTAGTATGAATAATATATATAATATTTGAAATGAATATATATAACAAAATCCCACTTACCGCAATCGGAAGTTTGAATTTGGTGAATAAAGTTTGGTATATGAATTCTGGTGTGCAGCACTTTGACGTGGGAGTTTGCTGATATTTTACTGAAGATTTTTTGAGTTGAATGAGGAAAACGTGCTGCCACAACTGGGTATTTATAGGTACAGGAGCAGGGTAGTCAAAGGTCAGTCATTAATGCCTTAAATTCCTCATGACCATTAAAATGGCTGTTACAAGAGCAAAGGTTTAGGCATTGATTTGGGTGATTTAATTTGCCATAAATCCCTCTAATTTGGCAGTTACAATTGTGAAATTCGCTCTGTACGCGTGAATAAGCTTACTGGAATTCACGGGCAAAATCTGAGTTTTCGTCGCCAAAATCTAAATTTTCGTTGGTCAAAGCTGAGTTGACCGTCCAAAGCTGAGTTGACAATCATAGCTGAGTTGACTGCTGACTGTACAGAATCTGTGTTGACTGCTGACTGCTGGCTGCTGACTGTACATATCTCAGCTGACTGCTGACTGTACATATCTCAGCTGACTGCTGACTGCTGACTACTGACTGCTGGCTGCTGACTGTACAGATCTTAGCTGACTGCTGATTGCTGACTGCTGACTGTACAGATCTTAGCTGACTGCTGACTGTACAGATCTTAGCTGACTGCTGATTGTCCAGAATCTGAGTTGACTGAGCAGGATCTGAGTTGACTGAGCAGGATCTGATTTGATCAACCAGAAGATGAGTTGATCGAACAGAAGCTGAGTTGACCGACCAAAAGCTTATTTTTTTAGCTCTATTTCCGGGAGCTGAATTTCGGGTTTTCACACCCAAAGCATGCTGAAAGTTTCTTCTACGTCAGATATAAAGTTCTCCTCCACCCGAGACTTCACCAATATATCATCTACGTACACCTCAACACTCCTCCCGATTTGGTTCCTGAACACCTTGTCTGTAACGCCCAGACATTTTATTATCCACAATTAGAAATTTTAAGAGTTGAGAGATTACATTTAAATGCTATATTGTTCAACTTCGCTTGAATTTCAGATTTTGAGAATAAGTGAAATCAGCCTTCATTGTATTCGAGTTGAGTTTCAGCTTTTCATTATATCAGCTGTCACCTTTACGTGAAGTTGAGAATTCAGATGTTAGCTTAATGCTTCAATCAGAATTTTGTTTCAATGATTAGATTTCAAAGTGTTAGAATGCAATTTCAGCAGCTGCTTAGCCGATCACTGCAAACCAATTGAATCCTTCTTTTTCAACTAAAATAGTTCGGTTTTGTGTATCAGATTTTACTTTTAAACTAGAGTAGCGTGGTCATTAAAATGGCGGTTACAAGAGCAAAGGTTTAGGCATTGATTTGGGGGATTTCATTTGCCATAAATCCCTCTAATTTGGCAGTTACAATTGTGAAATTCGCTCTGTACGCGTGAATAAGCTTACTGGAATTCACGGGCAAAATCTTAGTTTTCGTCGCCAAAATCTGAATTTTCGTTGGTCAAAGCTGAGTTGACCATCCAAAGCTGAGTTGACAATCATAGCTGAGTTGACTGCTGACTGTACAGAATCTGTGTTGACTACTGACTGCTGGCTGCTGACTGTACATATCTCAGCTGATTGCTGACTGCTGACTACTGACTGCTGACTGCTGACTGTACAGATCTTAGCTGACTGCTGACTGTACAGATCTTAGCTGACTGCTGATTGCTGACTGTTGACTGTACAGATCTTAGCTGACTGCTGACTGTACAGATCTTAGCTGACTGCTGATTGTCCAGAATCTGAGTTGACTGAGCAGGATCTGAGTTGACTGAGCAGGATCTGAGTTGATCAACCAGAAGATGAGTTGATCGAACAGAAGCTGAGTTGACCGACCAGAAGCTGAGTTGACCGGACAGAAGCTGAGTTGACCGACCAAAAGCTTATTTTTTTAGCTCTATTTCCGGGAGCTGAATTTTGGGTTTTCACACCCAAAGCATGCTGAAAGTTTCTTCTACGTCAGATATAAAGTTCTCCTCCACCCGAGACTTCACCAATATATCATCTACGTACACCTCAACACTCCTCCCGATTTGGTTCCTAAACACCTTGTCTGTAACGCCCAAACATTTTATTATGCACAATTAGAAATTTTAAGAGTTGAGAGATTACATTTAAATGCTATATTGTTCAACTTCGCTTGAATTTCAGATTTTGAGAATAAGTGAAATCAGCCTTCATTGTATTCGAGTTGAGTTTCAGCTTTTCATTATATCAGCTGTCACCTTTACGTGAAGTTGAGAATTCAGATGTTAGCTTAATGCTTCAATCAGAATTTTGTTTCAATGATTAGATTTCAAAGTGTTAGAATGCAATTTTAGCAGCTGCTTAGCCGATCACTGCAAACCAATTGAATCCTTCTTTTTCAACTAAAATAGTTCGGTTTTGTGTATCAGATTTTACTTTTAAACTAGAGTAGCGCTTTTAAAGGATTTCTTTTGCATATTGATTAAACGTGTTTCTTTCCTAGGCATTTTAAATTCATATATATAGGGTGTTAGCCGCATCATGCATCATATTTGCAAATTAAAACACTTTCCAAAAAATCAAGCGGTGCTCTCTCTAAGAAACCGAGCAAAAGCGCTTCAAAGTTTTGAAGGAGACAAGCGGTGTGTTCGTGAATTGCTAAAATTCATCTGCGATTGTGTTAAAGAATCCAGGCAAGTAAACTCTGTTTCTTGCTCACTCCGTGAAAGCATATATTCAATTCTGTTTGCATGATGTTTGATTTTTAAAGATAGCTACGGCTGTTCTTCAAATCTAGAAAATTCATGCTATGTTTTTATATGAAGTACGTGTTTACTGTATTTTGATTCAGAAAAGTTTTAGAAAATGATTTGATGATGTTCGTCCAGTAGTTTCTTGATTATTCTTCAGATATTTCATCGAAGTAGCTTACAAGTAGCTTATTCGATCATTTCCAGAAATTTCTTGAGATATTGTGATTTCTTCAGACAAAGGAAACCATCGTTATTCATGTTAATTCTTATGGTTAAGTCTGAAGTTTGGTTATTAAACCACCACTAATATTCTACGTTGGAAATATAGATTTCAGCAGTTGCATTGTTTCGCCATCAGCTGTTGTTTTGTTTTGTTTTGTCATCAGCTGTTGCATTGTTATTGTTCAACTGCTATCAGCTATTGCATTGTTTCATAATCAGATGTTGCTTTGTTAGTATCCAACTGTTGTCAGTTTTGCATTTGTTCGTAACCAGCTGTTGCGTTAGTTGTATTCAGCTGTTGCTTTAGTTTGTATTCAGCTGTTGGTTTGTCCAACACCTGAAAGACTTTGTTTAAGTTGTGTTGACGTCTGAGTTGACCAATCCTATTTCATAGTTACAGCTGTTCACTATTCAAACAGTATCCCAAGCCACGTCTGTTTCTTACGCTAACGACATCGTTTCATTTAACACATCTGTTTCAATGTTAGCGGATATCCTTACAGCTGAATTGTTTCTTCTTCTTCGTGACGTCTGTGTTCAGTCAGATGTTACTTGTTCATTTTCACTTCAATTCGAAAGAATTATTCGATTCATTTGACAGATTCAAGTAGTATTTTTATTCAGTTTTCATCTTCGCAAGTATTACAGAGAATTCTCGAAGTGTTCCAGAACATCATTGAACAACGAAAATCAGTAAATCGTACAAGAGAGAATGAAAACAGATTTTAGAAAGAAATAAAGAGCAAAAATATTATGTTTATGAAAAAGTTTTAAGTTATGACTTTGGCAACAACTGGTCCCCAGAGGAAGGGTGAGTGCGGGGCTGACGAACCGTGTGCCCTTTCAACCAGAGGAAGGATAAGGATTACAGATTGATGGATCTGTATACCCCTTCACCATGAGCTTTATGCTAAGAGACTGATATCAGGAGTTTGATCAAACGAATTGGACAAAATGTACAAGTGTCTTTGTCATAATTTCAGAAAATGAAAGAAGAGCGCAAGTGTGATTTTAATCACAGCTCCGCAGAAAGTTTAAAGAAAATATTTTCAGAATTTGATTATGTGTTATGGTTTCAGTTTCTTTCAGATTCCTCAGTTGTTCATATTTCGCTTATTTATTCTAAGCGTATTCAGATTCCAATTATAGTATCAGCTTCTATTGTTTGTATCACATGATTTCGTTACTTCCAGATTTTACCTGCTGATCCCCTTGGCTCACTAGTTTTCATTGAGTGCAGGTAATCAGCAATAAGGAGCTGGATGGAGAGTGCTGATCGAATGATGTGTTTATCGTGGACATCAGTTCCGTTATATTCATCAGACTTCGTTTTGTTATACAGAAATTTCAGCTGTAATGTTTTTTTGTGTTACAACAGACTTCTAAACAGTAGACATCCGTTCAGACTTTTTATACATGTTTGAGAGTGTATTGTGGTTTTGTTTAAAATCAACAGATTTCTATCAGCTTTTTGTTCTAATTCAGCACCTGTTTTTATTCCTATCAGATGTTGTTCCGCACTTTGTTATTACATCCAGCTGTGCATTTAGTTCCGCGTTTTCATTTACCCTCACAGCTGATTGTCTTCATTGTTCACGAAATGTGTTTATTCGAAATTTAACCCAGAAATTTTAGTAGCGATCGTTATATTATCAAGATTGAAATTTTAGACCTTTCAATTTGAACCCCAATATTTTAAATTTCTTTTAAGAAAATTCCGGTCGTTACAGTTGGTATCAGAGCATGGTCCTTGTGATAAACACACTTCCAGTCTGAACAGCTCTCTCCAGCCGCTTCTAAATTTGTAAGTTATTCTATGTTCTAGCATAAAGTAATCTCTCATAATATAATTGTCATGGATTTGGGCTACCCTTATAGATAATGGCAGGACGAGGTAGAGGAAGAAGAGGTATCTCAGAAGAAAATAGTGAGACGGAAGGCATAAACCCTGTTTTAACTAGTATGACTCAACTGTTAGAGCGTTTAGTCGACCAAACAACTCAAGGGAATGGTCAATCATCGGGGAGATTAGTCAGCCGAGAGGATCCTCAGGAGAGGTTCAGGAGACAGAGACCTCAGGAGTTTTCTGGTACTACTGATCCTCTTATAGCAGAAAGCTGGATCAATTCTATGGAAGTGATTTTTGAATATTTACAACTGACGGAACTAGAAAGTCCTAGATGTGCGATTTACATGTTGAGAGGAGACGCTATGATATGGTGGGAAGGGGCCAAGTTAACTGTTGACTTAGATATACTCACCTGGGAAGAATTTAAGAGGGTATTCTATGATCAATACTTTACGGTAGACATAAGACAACAACTGCAGAGTGAGTTTTTAACCCTTAAGCAGGAAGGGATGCCTATGCTGGAGTACATCCGCAAATTTGAGAGGGGATGCTATTTTGTTCCTCTAATTGGGACAAATGCAGATGTTAAACTTCAACATTTTGTTAATGGGTTGAAGCCGATGATTAAGCATGATGTTAGATTAGCAGAACCTGTAGATTATATAGCAGCGGTGAATAAGGCCCTATGGGCAGAACAAGACTGGAAAGCAATCGAAGAAGAGAGACAGTTGAAAAGACAATCTTTCCAACAGAAGGACCGTAGGCAAAATAAGAAACCAAACAATAACCAGAAAGGGTCTCTAGAAAAAGGAACAATCGCTGCTCAACCTATCTCTACTGTTCCTAATCAAAGGAATAGGCCGCCATGTCCTACTTGTAAGAAGAACCACGCGGGCCAATGTCTATTTGGCCAGAAGGTGTGTTATACTTGTGGTAAGTCAGGCCATATGTCTAGGGAGTGTCCCCAGAAGCGACCACTCATCACTAGTAGGGCTTATATTATGACAGCTGAAGAAGCTCCAGCAGGTACCACGGTAGCGACTGGTAAGATTTCTGTCGCCAATATGTCTACGATAGCATTGTTAGATTATGGTGCAACTCATTTGTTTGTATTAGATAGATTTTTCTAAGAAATTGTTAATTAAACCAGAAGAAGTAGAAGTAGAGTATTGTGTTTAGATTCCTTCGGAAGAAAGTACAGTAACCAATCATGTTATTCGAAATATAGAACTTAAGCTGCAGGGAAATATTGTCTATGCAGATTTGATAGTGTTGCCAATGCTTAAATTTAATTTTATTTTGGGAATAGGTTGGTTAACCAAGTACGAAGTTGTTATAAATTTTTAAGCAGAGGTGTTTAAGAAACGGATGTCAGGGATTTTTAGTAAGTGTTTTATCGATAGAACCAGATAAGGAAATTAGATTGGAGGATGTAGAAGTTATAAAGGAATTTTTAGATGTCTTTCCCGAAGATATTTCAGACTCGCCTCTAAGGAAATGAAAGAATAGATCTAAGATTTATTGGGTAAAGGTTTCATCAGACCCAACACTTCGCCATAAGGAGCTCCAGTGTTGTTCATGTTTTTCCTTCTAGTAAATGGTAACATCTGAATTTGACGCTATGTAATCGGATGTTGCTAGTTGAATCAGTATAAAGTCTGGTTTGATAGGCAACAGCTGATAATGTAGCTGTCGTTTTGATGTTTCTGTTAGAGTAGATGCCCAACTAGCCAACTTGTGGCGTGTGGGTTTATAGACTCTTGCATATGACAATCTTTATATATGATATTCGCATTTATTTATATGGCATTCTTTACTTTCATTGTGTGTATGATAATTTACAATTGCGTTGAGTAAAGACCTAGAATACACTAAAGTGTATGTTAGATGTGATAGTGGGTATGACGGCTATCATGAAACACATCTAATAGTCACTGTGTATTCTGAACATGTTCCTAGTCAATTGGGCCGTCAAAATGAGGATAAGGCCGCCCGAGTTCGAGACTAGTATCTGTGATGCAAAGTACCATGTTTCATTGGTAGGGAACATTGTGATGTTCTGAGCATGCAGATAGATAGTGACCTGGTGATCTATCGAACTACCCTCCTTCGGACTTTCCAAGTGGTTACCATTTGTCGAGTGGATAAGTCCGAGGTCTTGGTTGTACTGATTAGTCCTCACTACTCAAAACGTCATTGAGATTCTACATGATAGGCGCCTCACTTTGACCCGTTTGCCGACTTACTTGGGGTCATTAGGCGGCGGGATTGGGTGAGGT
>KQ997544.1:154596-188195 GCA_001598015.1 Dorcoceras hygrometricum | reverse complement strand
CTCTAAGTGTCACGAGCCGCTACCAGGCCAACCCCGGTCAATTGCATTGGAAGGCCGTGAAGGATATTTTTAAGTACTTACGAGGGACTAAGAATATGTTCATGGTCTATGGGGGTGGTGAACTGAAACTGGAAGGCTACACTGATTCTAGCTTCCAGTGTGACGTGGATGATTCGAAATCAACCTCTGGATTTGTATTCATGCTCAATGGTGGTGCTGTCTCTTGGAAGAGTTCCAAGAAAGCACCATCACGGATTCAACCACTGAGGCTGAGTACATTGCAGCATCAGCTGCTGCTAAGGAGGCCGTTTGGATTAGGAATTTCGTCCAAGAGTTGGGCGTCATTCCTAATGGAGTTGGTCCAGTCCCGGTGTACTGTGACAACACGGGTGCCGTTGCGCAAGCAAAGGAGCCTATGTCTCACCAAAGATCCAAACACATACTGAGGAAATACCACATAATCCGGGATATTGTGGCTAGAGGTGACATAGCAGTTGAGAGAGTCGCCTCTGCGGACAACGTTGCTGATCCACTTACGAAGCCCTTGCCAGGACCCTTGTTTGAAAAACATCGCGAAACAATGGGATTGCGTCTGATGAGTAGTTGGCTTTAGGGCAAGTGGGAGATTGTTAGAGTAGATGCCCAACTAGCCAACTTGTGGCGTGTGGGTTTATAGACTCTTGCATATGACAATCTTTATATATGATATTCGCATTTATTTATATGGCATTCTTTACTTTCATTGTGTGTATGATGATTTACAATTGCGTTGAGTAAAGACCTAGAATACACTAAAGTGTATGTTAGATGTGATAGTGGGTATGACGGCTATCATGAAACACATCTAATAGTCACTGTGTATTCTGAACATATTCCTAGTCAATTGGACCGTCAAAATGAGGATAAGGCCGCCCGAGTTCGAGACTAGTATCTGCGATGCAAAGTACCATGTTTCATTGGGGAACATTGTGATGTTCTGAGCATGCAGATAGATAGTGACCTGGTGATCTATCGAACTACCCTCCTTCGGACTTTCCAAGTGGTTACCATTTGTCGAGTGGATAAGTCCGAGGTCTTGGTTGTACTGATTAGTCCTCACGACTCGAAACGTCATTGAGACTCAACATGATAGGCGTCTCACTTTGACCCGTTTGCCGACTCACTTGGGGTCATAAGGCGTCGGGATTGGGTGAGACCCCGATGCATGTAGGAGTAGATGCATCGTTGTCGAGGATTTACCGCTCGCAGACATGCGTGGATATCCTATGCTATCTGAGGGGATAATAGTGTATAAATCTCTGGTCAGAGTACTAGAAGTGTTTTAGGTAAATGTGTTTACCTAGTTACACTCGCGATGTACTATTCGATCTCCAAGATGTACGCATAGTTATCGGATCTTTAGCGACTCTCGATTTACCAATGGTCGTTGATTTGATCGGGATATATGGATTGAAAGGACCGTACTGTACGCTAACCACGACCAACTGGTTCTTGCAGGCACTATCAGTGATACCTGGGGGATCATGGGACGATGTTTCTAGACGCTTTTACCATGATCCGTTGGGCAGGTCCGGAATTGTGATTCCGGACCCACAATGGTTGTGGGCCCATGGCTAGCTGTATCCCTGAACCATTGAGGGTCACACAAGTACTGGATTCGAGATTCCCGCACGGATACTCAGCTCAATGTGTTGAGCATACGAAGAGGATTTTGGGAGTGCGACTTCCTAAAAGGTCAACAGAGGTCAAATCGTGATTTGCCAATATTGAGGGGCAAAACGGTCATTTTGCACTGGGGTTCTGAAAAATGGTTTTTCAGATCATAGTGTTCAGTTTTGGAAACTGAGTCGATCGGTTCGATCTGATCGGCGATCGGAGTTACGATGAAGTCGCGGTGATGGGGATGAACCGAATGTTCATCCGTTGGACCCGGGCCCGTTGGGCCGGTCCAAGTCCTTCACCTAGTCTATTTAATTAAGACTAGACTTCATTAATCAAACACTTAAGCAAACCCTAACCCTAAGCACTCTTGGCCGCCGCCCCCTTCTCTTCCTCAAGCCTCACGCCGCGCCGCCGCTCGCCGGACTTGCTCCGGCTAGTTTTTCGAGGAGAATCCGTTGGCGATAAAATCCCTCAGTCTTCTAGTGCAGGCTGATTGGAGGGAGATTGATTTCGGTCATGGACCTGATTGACGGATCTACCGCCACCTACCGTGAAGAGCCGGCGTTCTTGTAATTCCGGTTGGAGCCAGGCACGAGTTGCCAGCAAGGTATTCTACAAAACACCCTATGAATGTCATAGAATTTGATTTGTTTATATCGTATTGATCGTCTCCCGGCACATGTTTTTCGTTCTTCCGCTGCCCCGTCGGGAGGCGTGATCCGGATCCCAACAGTTTCAACACCGAGTTATAGTCAGATTTTGGTTCCCATGGTAACAACGGAATTTCTTCCAACGGCTGAATTTCATTTGTAAATCAGTGGTTTCCATTTCAGCTGTTACTTCTAGTATATATTCAATCAGCTGTTACCTGTTCATTTCTAAACATTATTCCTAACGACAGCTGATGCTCGATATTACTAGTGTTCCAAAGTCACATCTGTTTTTATTTCAGTTACCGACTGTTTCTTTCCTTACAACTGTTTCAACGTTAGCGATAACGTGCAGTTTGAGAAATCTGTTTCTACAGTAAATATCTGTCTTGTTTCCAAGTACTGTTTCATCTTGTTACGTCTGATTTCATTTCAGTGATAAGTTCCCAACAGTCGAATTCACCTATAGCAGTAGATACCAAGCTTCGATAGAGCCGGCACCATACGAAGCTCTGTATGGAAGAAAAAGTAGATTCCCGATTCACTGAGATAATGTAGGTGAAAGAACTTAAATAGGACCAGACATCATAGAATAGAATTATCCCTATGATTAAGAGTCATTGGACAAATTGCACTGAAAGAAAAGCTACGTAAGAAGTCGAATTTGTTATGCAGAGTAACAATCCGAACCTTTTTAAGTAAATAAAATTTCGATGACGAAATTTCAATAAGGAGGGTAGAGTTGTAACGCCCAGACATTTTATTATCCACAATTAGAAATTTTAAGAGTTGAGAGATTACATTTAAATGCTATAAGTTCAACTTCGCTTGAATTTCAGATTTTGAGAATAAGTGAAATCAGCCTTCATTGTATTCGAGTTGAGTTTCAGCTTTTCATTATATCAGCTATCACCTTTACGTGAAGTTGAGAATTCAGATGTTAGCTTAATGCTTCAATCAGAATTTTGTTTCAATGATTAGATTTCAAAGTGTTATAATGCAATTTCAGCAGCTTCTTAGCCGATCACTGCAAACCAATTGAATCCTTCTTTTTCAACTAAAATAGTTCGGTTTTGTGTATCAGATTTTACTTTTAAACTAGAGTAGCGCTTTTAAAGGATTTCTTTTGCATATTGATTAAACGTGTTTCTTTCCTAGGCATTTTAAATTCATATATATAGGGTGTTAGCCGCATCATGCATCATAATTTGCAAATTAAAACACTTTCCAAATAATCAAGCGGTGCTCTCTCTAAGAAACCGAGCAAAAGCGCTTCAAAGTTTTGAAGGAGACAAGCGGTGTGTTCGTGAATTGTTAAACTTCATCTGCGATTGTGTTAAAGAATCCAGACAAGTAAACTCTGTTTCTTGCTCACTCGGTGAAAGCATATATTCAATTCTGTTTGCATGATGTTTGATTTTTAAAGTATGGAAGATAGCTACGGCTTTCTTCAAATCTAGAAAAGTTCATGCTATGTTTTTATATGAAGTACGTGTTTACTGTATTTTGATTCAGAAAAGTTTTAGAAAATGGTTTGATGATGTTCGTCCAGTAGTTTCTTGATTATTCTTCAGATATTTCATCGAAGTAGCTTACAAGTAGCTTATTCGATCATTTCCAGAAATTTCTTGAGATATTTTGATTTCTTCAGACAAAGGAAACCATCGTTATTCATGTTGATTCTTATGGTTAAGTCTGAAGTTTGGTTCTTAAACCACCACTGATATTCTACGTTGAAAATATTCTAAGTATAGATTTCAGCAGTTGCATTGTTCGCCATCAGCTGTTGTTTTGTTTTGTCATCAGCTGTTGCATTGTTATTGTTCAACTGCTGTCAGCTATTGCATTGTTTCGTAATCAGCTGTTGCTTTGTTACTATCCAACTGTTGTCAGTTGTTGCATTTGTTCGTAACCAGCTGTTGCGTTAGTTGTATTCAGCTGTTTCTTTAGTTTGTATTCAGCTGTTGGTTTGTCCAACACCTGAAAGACTTTGTTTAAGTTGTGTTGACGTCTGAGTTGACCAATCCTATTTCATAGTTACAGCTGTTCACTATTCAAACAGTATCCCAAGCCACGTCTGTTTCTTACGCTAACGACATCGTTTCATTTAACACATCTGTTTCAATGTTAGCGGATATCCTTACAGCTGAATTGTTTCTTCTTCTTCGTGACGTCTGTGTTCAGTCAGATGTTACTTGTTCATTTTCACTTCAATTCGAAAGAATTATTCGATTCATTTGACAGATTCAAGTAGTATTTTTTCAGTTTTCATCTTCACAAGTATTACAGAGAATTCTCGAAGTGTTCCAGAACATCATTGAACAACGAAAATCAGTAATCGTACAAGAGAGAATGAAAACAGATTTTAGAAAGAAATAAAGAGCAGAAAGATTATGTTTATGAAAAGTTTTAAGTTATGACTTTGGCAACAACTGGTCCCCAGAGGAAGGGTGAGTGCAGGGCTGACGAACCGTGTGCCCTTTCAACCAGAGGAAGGATAAGGATTACAGATTGATGGATCTGTATACCCCTTCACCATGAGCTTTATGCTAAGAGACTGATATCAGGAGTTTGATCAAACGAATTGGACCAAATGTACAAGTGTCTTTGTCATAATTTCCGAAAATGAAAGAAGAGCGCAAGTGTGATTTTAATCACAGCTCCGCAGAAAGTTTAAATAAAATATTTTCAGAATTTGATTATGTGTTATGCTTTCAGTTTCTTTCAGATTCCTCAGTTGTTCATATTTCGCTTATTTATTCTAAGCGTATTCAGATTCCAATTATAGTATCAGCTTCTATTGTTTGTATCGCATGATTTCGTTACTTCCAGATTTTACCTGCTGATCCCCTAGGCTCACTAGTTTTCATTGAGTGCAGGCAATCAGCAGTAAGGAGCTGGATGGAGAGTGCTGATCGAATGATGTGTTTATCGTGGACATCGGTTCCGTTGTATTCATCAGACTTCGTTTTGTTATACAGAAATTTCAGCTGTAATGTTTTTTGTGTTACAACAGACTTCTAAATAGTAGACATCTGTTCAGACTTTTTATACATGTTTGAGAGTGTATTGTGGTTTCGTTTAAAATCAACAGATTTCTATCAGCTTTTGGTTCTATTCAGCACCTGTTTTTATTCCTATCAGATGTTGTTCCGTAATTTGTTATTACATCCAGCTGTGCATTTAGTTCCGCGTTTTCATTTACACTCACAGGTGATTGTCTTCATTGTTCACGAATTGTGTTTATTCGCAATTTAACCCAGAAATTTTAGTAGCGAACGTTATATTATCAAGATTGAAATTTTAGACCTTTCAATTTGAACCCCAATCTTTCAAATTTCTTTTAAGAAAAGTCCGGTCGTTACATTGTCCATTAGCCTCTGATAGGTTGCCCCCACATTTTTAAGCCCGAAGGGCATGACAACGTAGCAAAATGTCCCGTCTGCCGTAATAAAGTTGACCTTGCGCTGATCCTCATCGGATAATGGAACTGATGATACCCATGATAGGCGTCCAGGAAACTGAGCAGCTCATGACCCGAGGTGGAATCGACGAGCTGATCAATCCTGGGGAGTGGATAGCAGTCTTTGTGGCAGGCCTTGTTTAGATCCCGGAAGTCCACACACATCCGTCATTTTCCTGTAGCCGTAGGCACTATACGACATTAGATAACCAAGTAGGAAAGTGTACATCTCTTACATACCCGACCTGTAGCAGATCCCCGACCTGACTCCTGATCACAATGTCCTTCTCGGGACCGAAGTGCCTTCTCTTCTGAATGACTGATCGGGAATTCGGGGAGACGTTCAACCTGTGCTCCATGACTTCGCGCCTGACCCCTTTCAGATCAGAAGGGGACCAGGCGAATACATCCTTGTTTCTCTCCAGGCACTGGAACAGTTGTGACCGCACACCTTATGAAAGAGTTTTGGCTATCTTCACGACCCCAGCTTGGGGAACAAGAACTATTTCCTCCTCCTCATCCTCGGTCGTGAATTGGAATCCTCCTCGACCATATTAACACTCCTGTCGTCCCGAGCCTTTGGATAGTCTCTGGCCCGAGCCTTAACCATCTTCTGCTCAACCCTCACTTCCTCCACATAACACTTTCTCGCCACCTTCCGATCTCCCAGCACTTCTCCTACCTCATCTTCCATCAGAAACTTTATCTTTTGATACAAAGTCGAGGCCACGGTCATGGCTGGCCTTCCCAGTATAAAATTTAGGAAGATGGTGCATCTACCACCGTAAAGTCGACGACCTTGGTCTTCCCATGCTTTCTTGATCCAAGTGAAAGAGGTAGCTGAATGACCCCCACTGGTTGCAAGGAGTGACCCATGAATCCAAACAACGGTGTTTGCACCGGCTCCATGCGATACTCCCCGAGGTCCATTTGATCCACATCCCCCTTGAAAAATACATTGATCGAGCTCCCAGAGTCAACAAAAATACGAGTCACTTCATACGCAATCATCGCCCGAATAACCAGGGCATCGTTATGTGTTTCGACATCCTCCGGTAAGTCCTTGGTGCCGAATGAGATTGTAGGCCCCGAGCGCTTCTTCTCTACCTCCATGGCTTTCATCCGACGACATCACGCCTTCCTTGCCCGTATAGAGTCGCCATCAGTAGGTCCTTCTGATATCATCTGGATGATGCCCCGTGGCTAGGGTGATCGCTGCTATCCTCAGGGAGGGTCCCGATTCTGATTCCGAGGTGTTCTCTCTCACCCTGATGGCCT
Source organism: Dorcoceras hygrometricum (assembly GCA_001598015.1). NCBI lineage: Eukaryota > Viridiplantae > Streptophyta > Magnoliopsida > Lamiales > Gesneriaceae > Dorcoceras > Dorcoceras hygrometricum. The sequence continues at coordinate 181,142 of KQ997544.1, read as the reverse complement.
CTTATCTTGCCGCCAACTCTCTCCTACTCTGGTCCTCTTCTCTCTTCGAGGCTGTCCATCCCCTACTAGCGCCCGCATAGCAGGATTATTCTGTATGATGCGCTCCAACTCGTTATCCAAGGTCGGCACTCCGAGGTGGTGTCAGCGTAATCTATGTGAAAGTCAAAAACTTTGTCTGACCTTGGATTCCTCGAGGCCCCGTCACTTCCCCGAGGTCGCTGCACTACCTTCCGCTCATCACAAATCTCCAGAGCCCGAGCCTTGCTTACTTTCAGCGGCGTCCGAGCGGCAAACTGCCCCAACAACAAAGGTGGTTCCTGTCTAGATTATCTCGGCGGAGCTCTTTCTGTCCAAAATTCTCGACCCGGCCAAGGTGGTGCTTTCTGTTCACTCCTCCTCGAGGACTGTATCTCCTCCACATTGACATATTTTTCTGCTTTAGTGAGAAGCTCATCAAATGTCTTCGGGGGATTTTTGACCAGAGATCTGAAGAAGTCACCCCCTCGCAGCCCTTGAGTGAAGGCCCTGATCAGCAAATCCGGCGTGTCAGACGGCATCTCAATAATAGTTTTGTTGAAACGCCTGATATATTCCCAAAGACTCTCCTGCTCCTTCTGTTTCACAGTAAATAAATTCAGCGTTGTCATCGGTTGCTTCTTGCTACTAGCGAACTGATGCAGGAACGCCTGGCTAAAGTCCTGGAAGCTCTTGATACTCCCTGTTGGTAAGAGATTGAACCACTGCTGTGCCGAGCGGACCAGGGTAGTAAAAAAAACTCTGCACTTGATGGGGTCAGCATATTGGTGGAAGAGGGCGGCGTTATCAAATCGGGATAGATGTTTCTCGGGATCTTCCATCTCGTCATACTCTCCGATGTTCGGAAACTTGAAGTGCTGGGGTAGCTCAACGGCCAGTACTTCAACAGAAAAAGGTACCTCCCGAGTGGGGAGGGGTGGAGGCGCCGAGCTTCTTTCTTCCCTCAAACGAGCAACCTCCTCACGTAGTTTTCTGATCTCCTCGGCTTGTTGATCAGGCGACGGGTGTGACTCAGGCCAATTCGCCAGTATCTGTTCCACTGTAGCTGCTACCAATTGAGCTATCTGGGCCACAGTGAGGTTGGGGTTCTCCGACCCTTGAGAGAGGCTCTCCGTGTGGCTGGTTTCTCCTGTTTCCTGAAGTCTACTCCTTTTTGTGGCATTTTATTCTTCTTCTTCTCCTTCTCACAGATGGAAGCCCATCCGATGCTTAAGTCAGGCAGGACGTGAAAGAGCAAAAAGAGAGCGTATGGGAGCTATGAGCAAGTGAATATGTGAATGTCATGATGAGGGAGCGTATCTGGTATTTATGGAGGGGCTAGGCGGTGGAGATGAGCGATTTACCTGGACTCTTTGCTTGACGTGTTGTGCTAGGGCACTTATCCCGACGGAGATTACGCCTAGATTGATGAGTATCTTGAGCGAGATTCTCTCCGCTATTCTCGGTGATCTCGTAGTTCAAAGAGGGAGAAGCGTATACTGGTTGGACTCTTGGAGGCATGATCTTCTCCTCGAGATACACTCCCGAATTGGGGTAAGTCCTCGGGTCATCCTCCCGAGCTATCGGTGTAGTTCGACATCTGGTGCGTGCAGCTCGGTCCTCGGGTCCCGAGGCGATAATAGGGGGCATCAGATTTTATACTTGATGTCTTTTAGTTTCTCTTCAAACTCAAAGCCCCTTTCGCTTTCATTAATCCATTATAAAAAACTATTTGGCACAAAATAAAATTTTTCCAGCTCATTTAATTCAATGATCCTTAGCATTTTGCATGATCGGTATTTCAGACCCCAATATAACTAATTTCTGTACAAATAGGATACTCCTCGTCGCCGTCCTTCTGTATACACCAAAGAGACTTTCAAGATAAGACAATAGCTTGCAAAACACATTATATATTAAGTACAAGATGAAATATACAACAGACTCAGTCAGAAAGTGTTGGTAGATGGAATCAAATCCATAATCATCAACCAAAACTTTCAATTATTCCATCACCTTAAACCTCTCCTCATTTCTCTTGACAATTTTATGATTAATTTGAGGATATTTTACATGGTTGTTTTTTTCAAATCACGTCATAAGTTGTATATATCCGTTGAATCTCATCTTTAAAGAGACTTGTAATTCCACGTCAAAAAATCTTATTGTAACACTGAAATTATTTTCTTATGTTTTTACTTAATTAAGAAGATGATCAACATTTAATTACTATATATTTCTTTAAGGAAGACGAATAACATTATTTTTACATGTTAAGGAAGTCAAAATTCATAGTTTCCGTTCAATATTTTTCAGTCATTGTAATCCAAATTTCAGCATTGTCTATATACTTCCGTCTGTATATAGATTCCTACATGTTATTGAAAAAAGCTATATAAAGATTTATTTTGACAATCTCCCCTTTACTTATTTATTTTTTGTGTCATATTTTATGAAGAGATTAGATTTAACGATGAAATTTGTTCCTATTGTCGTTTGATTTATTAGAAGTTAGATTTGTTAAATATTCTACACAATTTGATGCTTGAGCACCTGATACGCCTTACAAATTGCGACAAACAATTATAATGCATGTCTGACCATCATTATTCTCACATTATTAAAGTCGCTTAATGTAATTCTGTTTTACTTCATGTTCTTGGTTTCTTCACCTCATTTCTAAAAGATTTTCTACTTGATGTCTTTTAGTTTCTCTTCAAACTCAAAGCCCCCTTCGCTTTCATTACTCCATTATAAGAAACTATTTGGCACAAAATAAAATTTTTCCAGCTCATTTAATTCAATGATCCTTTGCATTTTGTTTACAACTTGGCATGATCGGGATTTCAGACCCCAACATAACTAATTTCTGTACAAATAGGATACTCCTCGTCCCCGTCCTTAAGTTACACCAAAGGGACTTTCAAGATAATATAATAGCTTAAAAAACACGTTACATTTTAATTAACAAGACAAAATATACAACAGACTCAGTCAGAAAATGTTAGTAGATGGAATCAAATCCATAATCATCAACCAAAATTTTCACGTATTCCATCACCTTAAACCTCTCTTCATTGCTCTTGACAAACTTTATGATTAATTTGAGGATATTCGACATGTTTTTTTTTTTTCAAAATCAGGTGATAAGTTGTATATCCTTGTTGAATCTCATCATTAAAAGACTCGTGATTCCACGTCAAAGAATCTTATTGTAACACTGAAATTATTTTCTTATGTTATTGCATCAATTCTGCATAATTAAGAAGATGATCAACATTTAATTACTACATATTTGTTTAAGAAGACGATCAACATTTAATTACTACATATTTGTTTAAGGAAGACGAATAACATTATAAACCGAGGTGGCTCAGCTGGATGCTATAAGTGTCTAATTTAAATGAAAGTTCAATGGATATAAAGCTACCATAGGCGCCACCTCATCAGAATTGTGGATGCCATTGAACTTTCACATCAATTTTTTTATATACATGTTCCGCTCAATATGACCATTTAGTTTTCAATTTTTTATCTTGAATAGTTGAGTAAACCGAAACCGTTCCCATCCTTCACATTTGGTCGAAGAAACTATACCAACTTGATCGGTATATCAAAACTTAAATCGTCTAAAATACCATATGTTGCCTCTTTAAGACATTAGCATCATTCAACATGAATATCTAATGAATATATTTAACATGTTTTTTAGGTGAAAAGAAAATAAGTGACTATGAATATGATGCTCTCTTCGAATAAACATGTTTTACGATAATATTTTATGATTTTATCTTGGTCCATATATAAGGCCAAAGCGATTTAAACCGAGAGGAAGAAAGCAGGGCATAGAACCAAAACCCTTTTACCTCAACCACTTGAACAGAAAGCTGTGTTCACTCCGGGATAAAATTCACTGATAAAATCTTTGCTCTACACATAAAGTTTGATTCGATTCCAGGGTCCCCTCTCCCCGAGAGAAACTAGTCTTGGTTCAATTTCTCTGCCTGATAGAGAAAAAGGTTGACAAATGGCGGAGGTGGCGCAGAAGCTGACGCCCGAGGAAGAGAAACAGAGCATTAGAGATATTTCTGTTGCCGCCGAAGCCCAAACCAAAAACGGCGATACTTTTTATTTAATCACTCAAAGGTATAAGTTTGAAATTATTAGCGTATGAGATCTATCAAAAAAACCCAGCTATTTGTTCTCATTTTGTCTTTTTCATTGTTTTTTGTTCGTTTCTAGTCAGTGGTGTCCTTGAATCTGTGTTCTAGCTTTTAACTTCGGTTGTGTTAAAGTAAAAATGATTTGGGTTTGAGAGGGCTTAATAGTGTACGTGGCCTGTTTGTCGGCATTTTAATTGGCCGTGTCTTTGCTGTCAAGTTTGTGGTGAATTTGGTTAATCACGGGGACACTGAATGCTAAATGATCAAGTTATGCTGACCTTGAGGTTTCCCACTACATCGATGTGCATAGCTGATGTTTGCCTTCAGCAAGGACTAACCGAGTAAGGAGTTTTTAAGTGGTTTCGAAGTTATGTTTTGGTTGCCTTTACAGAAATCTACTAACTGAAAGGAATGGGATTGATTTTCGCTTGCTTTATCTATATATTGACGATGATAGATGTGGAATGTGCTACACCACTTAAAATAGGAACATCTAAAATAAAGCTGAATGGGAGTCCAGACTCATCAACTAAATGGTTTTTATCGACGGTTCGCTGTTTCACCTGAAACGGTTGCAATAGTCCTTAACGGTCATAAACTAACATTCATGGAACGGTCGCAATAACCGTCGTGAATGTGTTTTTATGTGCAAAACAAAAGACATCAACATTTCGGGACAATAAATGGGGAATGAATTTTAAAAAAAAATAAAAATTTGAAAAATTCAAAAAACCTTTGCTGAACAGTCCCAATGGCTGTTGCAGAAGTTGCAATATTTCTTCGGAAAATGGTGTTGCGATCATTCAGGTCAAGGAACTTGTTGCTTCAGTGACCATCTCTGTTCCAGCCGTTTCAAGGCTGCGACAGCATGATTGTTTCAAACATTTCCTTATGCTTTGCAGTGACAACAACCACATGGAATGCATTTAAAAAGTCCGAGTTGGATGTGGGCAAAAGAAAGGAAAAGCAATTATTATTAGTCTCGTCTTGTATCCAACCATTGAATGACACTGATTGGGCTTGATGGGTGTTCACAAGTTTACTGCTGTTTTCCCCTAAAAGCTTGTCAAGAAAGTATCTGAAAGTGTTTTCACTGGTCAAATCAGTTGGGGAGGCTGCATTTGCCGATCTAGTTTATGATCTTATTAAAAAAGTTGAACCACATAGCAAAATCCCCTTTTGTTTATATTATGTTATATTATATTTATTGAGATAGAGGAAATGACCTGAAAATCACGTTTTTTTACCTCACTGCATCTCTTTCAATCTTTAGAGTTATTTGCCCCCTGTGTGTTTTCCTATTTTGATCTCAACTATATTCACTACTTATTTTTTGTTGATTGCATTCAGTTCGTTTAGTCTGATCAGACATCCTTTCTTTTGGGTAGAATAATCTGTTTTTATGACTTGTGTTATTTACTGTTAGATGGTGGCATGATTGGCTTGAATATGTGAATCAAAACCAATCCAGTACTGTCAATGATGGATCTTCTTCTGAGAATCATGAGTCAGTTGGCTCGAATGCGTTAAAGAGGCCATCTAGCATTGACAATTCAGACTTAGTTGATGAAACTGTGTCCCAGGATATGGACATTGAACTCCATGATACCTTAGTTGAAGGTACCGACTATATATTGCTTCCCCAAGAAGTCTGGAATCACTTGTATATGTGGTGAGTAGTCATTACTTTACTTTCACTCAATCGGGCATTCCATAACATGTTATACATGCATGTGGTCACACGCACACACACGTCTATGATATTGTATTCATGCTTCTAAAACGATTACCTGAACATTATGAGAGAAAACAGATACTTAATGCCAAAAGTTAATCTTTCTCTATTATACATTGGGACTATTTTGATGTTATCATGGACAATTGTCTTTATCATAAGATCCATTCATAGGTTTCCTTGCAAATTATCTGTATACACTAAAGTTTACCGAGGTCAGTTGAATAAGCACATTGTCCGCCTATTCAAGTTCTGAAATGTGGTTGTGCACATGTTTTTGTATGGTTCTACAAAGAAACAAATTTCTTCATGATAGAAGCATACATTCAAAGGATAAGATATCATCCCAATCGAAATTTGTGGTTTGCAATTGACATGCAACCTGTCTTCCTTGGTGGTTCCAATCAGCAGGGAACTAAATGTTGTTAATCTAAGGTACTGTTTCTAGTTGTTTCATAATGTTGGTCAATATTTGTAGCTCTCTAAAACTTTCTATCTCAAGCTGAATGTCCTTTTGCATGTATAAGTACACTGAATACCTCCCTGTCTATTTCTCAACTTCTTTAACTTTTCAAATTCCATTATGTATTCTTAATGATTGTGAGGAAAAAAAGGTCATCAAACCCTGCCACCAGAGTTGCACCATCTTTAGATCATCATAAAGACGGTGTTAGTGTTTGGTTTTTCAACTAAATAAAATAAACAAAGATAAAATGTTGTAACTTCTAAAGAAGAAAGCATTTGTCTTGTTGTCTTGAAAAAATCAGTTATTCGAGTCATCTTTGCGCAATCGGTGCATTTTTTCGTGGCAATGTGCCTCCTTTGTGGTTTTGACTAGTCCCATTTCTCTTCTCCTCTCATTTTGCTCAACCATTTCAGTGCATCTTGTCTTAAGAGACCAGCAACATGTATTGCCTAGTGAAATTTTGGCTGTATGTAGCAGGAAAAGTGTACTGCGAAACTACATGAACTTGAAGTGTTGATCAGTCAAGTTTTAATGTTCAAATGTGTTTGTCCTAAGCTGAGCTTCTCCTGTTATGATGCAGGATGAGACCATTGAAAATAATTTTTCTCTTAAAAGCTATTTTCCAGTTACATCATATCTGATAAGGCTTCTCGTAATATGTTGACACTTTAAGATTCTAGGTTGGCTTGCTCACTTTTAAAGCTAGGTAGCTTCACCTATGTGAAATGTGATGGTCTCGCCATTCTCGGTTCCTTTTTTATTAAGCGTGGAAGGGGCCTAGGAAGAGAGAGTGTCAAATAATAAAGAGAACTGATCCACTGATAACTTAATGATTTATTTGCTATCTTCATAAGTGTGAACCACTGCTTGGAGATCTTAATCTGAAATGATGCTGTCTGCTTGTTTCTTCTTTTGGTAATTCTGTATACCCATTTCATTCCTTTTACATTCTATGTAAAAGTGGCCAGATCTTTATATACTGTTTTGAAGAGGCTTATCTACACGGTTCCCTATTGTTTTACCTCTAAACTGAAATTAAACTGCTTCAAGTTATGGTTTCTCTTGAGCTGTTTAATTGAAGAGTTTCCGAAATAAAATTAGATTTATGCTACTTTAGAACAACATTCCTGCATGATTAGGGTCGTTATCACTATATAATCCAGAAGTGGTAATGGCTAAGTTTTTTTTCGTGGTGGATATAAGGTAGTAAAATCAGCTAGGTTTGGTTGCCATAAAATATAATTAAACGTATGCTCTGTTGTCATTACCGTGCTAGTGAGTTGTATTATGTACAGATTGTAAACCATGGGAAGATCAATAAATTGATACAGAAAACGTTTTAATAAAAGTCTTTGTTGCATTCAGGTATGGTGGTGGTCCTGTACTGGCGCGACAAGTTATAAGCACTGGCCTTTCACAAACAGAATTGTCTGTAGAAGTTTATCCTCTTCGGCTTCAGTTGCATTTAATGCCGAAAGGTGTCAGTTCTGTCATAAGAATAAGCAAAAAGGTATAGCAGTCATTTTCCCTGCTTCCAAAGGGAATAAGACAATTTATGTATTCACCTTCCCCATGGCTGCCTATTTTGATCTGCCACACTGAATCTCACCTTCCAGGAAACAATTGGCAAACTTCACCAAAGAGCTTGTGAGATTTTTGATCTTACCTTGAAGCAAGTAAGACATTGTCTCTTTATGCTGTTACACTGTTTTTCAATTGTCTTTGTTTTCTTATACTCACGATGATAGAATTTACTCAAATAAATTTCCTTTTCAGGTCTACATTTGGGATTACTTTAGTCTCAGAAAGCACACATTGATGAGTGACATGGAAAAGACGCTTGATGATGCAAATATTCAAATGGATCAGGATGTGGGTGTTTATGTTTCACCACCTATTCTATGTAACTGCTATGTCAACAAAAGCCTGTTTTTATGAAAGTGTTTTCTGTTGGACCATAAGCTGAACTGTCGTAGCATGTCATTAAAAAATCGGCGCTCGGATCATCTGCCCATATGATAATTTCTGTCATAAATCATAGTATTTCGAGGAGCGATAGCAAATATTTTTTGTGTGAAATTCGTACGTTCAACTCTACATGTAGTTGCTTGCAAATCGACCATCATTGGTTAATTGATATGTTACCAATTTTTACCTTTGACTCAATGCTGCATCTTGTGTTATTTAGATGAAGCGCACTTAGAAGTGAATTCCCTTTTCATTTTCCTGGTTGGTAGATGTAGTCATGTGGGACATTTGAGGTTTGTGGTGGAGTTTTGTGTTTTTATTCTGAAGGTATTGGCCTTTTTTTTATCTTTTGTTATATCCTTATTGTAAATAGACTATTGTTTAAATATTAGAATACTTTTAGCGAACTTATGGGAAGAACTATTACAGTAGACATTCTTACCATGTTGTTTTATGGAAATAACTATTAAGTAGACATTCTTTATACTTCCTGATGGATCATAGAAGTTTTGAGGATGCTTTTCTTGATGCATGAGTTTAATAGATCAATTTGCTATAAAAATTTAAGCTTTCATTTTCTTAGTACCATTGCCTTGGTATAAAACTTTTCTGTGTCGGATTTGCTTTTTATCAATCCTCAGGATTTTATGTTTCCCTAAACGTACTTGTGCTTTTGTGCATGATTTGTTTTTGTTTTCCCTTTCCTTTGAATATAATGTTTTATCTTTCCATTTGTGGTATGCCTTGACATACTTGGTTTTCTTTTATTTCAACTTAATTATCTGTCCTTTTGCTTCTTTCTTTCCGTTGATTGGAACTTGAATAATTCAACATTGTATTCAAAGTCGACTTGATGCTCATGTTTATGTACTGTTCCTTTATTTTCTGAGAGCGTTTCCTGATTGGTAGATCTCTGTGGTCTGTTTGTGTAACATAGACACAATGCTCTGATATTTTACTTTTCTCATGACTGAAACAGATTTTGGTGGAGGTTGTAAATAGTAATAATGAGGATGGCATGAATTCCATTCAGGAGAACGGATCTGTGGATAATGGAAACATGGCTGTTGGACCTTCCCAGTCAAGTGCCCCAATTTCCGAAGCTGTGTCGTCAAGTAAATATTCATCAACAAATGGCAACGCAGAATTGTCCCAAGCTCAAAACCTAAATACGGAGAAGGCATATGGACCAAGTGGGGTTAGTACAAGGGGGTCTTCTTGTGGTCTCACTGGACTGTTAAATCTAGGAAACACTTGTTTTATGAATAGTGCAATACAGTGCCTTGTTCATACACCAGAATTCGCTCGGTATTTTCGTGAAGACTACCATCAAGAAATCAACAGACAGAATCCTCTGGGCATGGTTGTAAGTCTCAAAATCAATTATAAGACTTAATACAAATGCTCATATTCTCAAAGCTTTAATTTGAAATATGAAAGACACTAGGTTGAAATGATTTGAGTTTTTGGAAATAGATATTTGAATTTTAAATGTGCGAGGTGAGTCCTGCTATGCATTTTTGACATAGCTCATATTTATTTTTATTCACCCAAGATCAGTTTCACAATCAACATAACAAACAGCCATTTAAATGCACCCAAGGTGTCAAGATTTGAGATACCATCATGTGCGAGGTGAGTCCTGCTATGCATTTTTGACATAGCTCATATTTATTTTTATTCACCCAAGATCAGTTTCTAAACTATTTTGTTAACACTCGATACTAGTCCATGGTATCTCAAATCTTGACACCTTGGGTGCATTTAAATGGCTGTTTGTTATGTTGATTGTGTTTACAGTTAACCAATACAAGGATTTGTCTGCTAGTGGTAACCGGAGTATAGAATCGTGTTACTAGCATTAAGCTGTGTTTTGATTGATTTCTTTGACATTCTCTCTTTTGTGAATCTTGATGTATTTTACAGGGGGAGCTTGCTTTAGCATTTGGTGATTTACTTAGAAAATTGTGGGCACCAGGGCGAGCTCCTGTTGCGCCTAGGCCATTTAAAGCAAAGCTCGCTCGCTTTGCACCACAGTTTAGTGGATGCAGTCAACATGATTCACAGGTTCGGTGCGTTGTGCTAAGCTTTAATGAATTTATACTGATATTGAATGAAGACAGCCAGTCAACCAGTATATTTTCTGTCTCTGTATAGGAACTTCTTGCATTTTTGTTAGATGGCCTTCATGAAGATCTGAATCGTGTCAAACATAAGCCATATATAAAATCCAAAGATGCAGATGGCCGGCCTGATGAAGTTGTTGCTGATGAGTATTGGGCAAATCATATTGCTCGAAATGATTCGATCATTGTCGATGTGTGTCAAGTAAGTAAATCACATTCCTGGTCAATTACATCCCCAACGTTGTGGCTGTGTAGTTTCTGGCGTTTGTTAATGCTTTGGTGAAACCCCCCTGCTTTTGGTTTTTTCAGACGTTCATAACACGATTTCTTGCTAGAAAACTGCTCCTTCTAACTGTTGTTGCTTTGGATCTTTATATGCTGTAATTTTCTGTGACAACCATTTGGCCAGCCTTTTTATTTTGTTGCCTTATTATAGATTCTGGTCTCTTGTGCTTATTTTAATAATTTATGGCATTAGAATTACAGGCTCACTTTTGTTGTGCAGGGTCAATTCAAGTCAACTTTAGTCTGTCCTGTATGTAATAAAGTTTCAGTCACATTTGATCCTTTCATGTATCTATCCCTGCCACTTCAGCCTGCAACCACTCGTAGTATGACTGTAACTGTTTTTACCTGTGATGGGAGTGCATTGCCAGCAGCTTGCACTGTTACTGTTCCAAAGCAGGGACGTTGCCGGGATTTGATCCAAGCACTAAGTAATGCTTGTTCCTTGCAACTCAATGAGAAGCTCCTGCTTGCAGAGGTTGGCAGAGTATAAATCTGTTGTGATTTCACATTTTCTACATGGATTTTTTGCCTGAAAATATTTATATGTTGTTCTAGATTAGAGGCCACTTGATTTACCGATTCCTAGAGGATCCATTGATTTCATTATCTTCCATAAAAGATGATGATCACCTTACAGCCTACAAGATCTCAAAAGTGTTGAAGAACACAAAATTCCTACAATTGATTCACAGGCGGGAAGAACAGTATGTGAAAATCAATATAAAGTCTGCATTGAAGAAGTTTCATCATGCATTTCATCCTCATAAAGTCCAGCATTACTTTTACATCTCTTTGATATATTTCTTTGGTCTCTATATTTGTAGGGGTTCAGGAAATGCTCAGAGTGCTCTTGGATGGAAGCCTTACGGAACACCCCTTGTTTCACCTATTTCGTGTGATGATACTATTACGAGAAGTGATATACAGTTGATAGTTCATACAATACTCTCACCTATGTTGAGAACAACAAATCCAGGTGCTATTACGTCTAGAAATGCATCAGTGGCAACACCTGATGAATCCCATTCCACCAGAATTTTGGAAGCTTGTACAGATGCTGATACTGCTGATCTAAGAAAAGGAAATGGTAACAGTTCGAAACCAGTGACCTCACAGAAACTTCCTTTGCAGTTGGTTGATGAAAACAATGCTTGCATTGATTTAACTGTGGGTGGTGATAAGGTCGTTAAGTTGTCCTCATCCTCTATGTCAATACTCGTATTTGTTGACTGGTCGCAGAAGCTTCTGGGAAGCTATGATACCAGCCATATAGAAAACCTACCCGAAGTTTGTAAATATGGACATTTGGGCAAGAAAGCTCGTAATGAACCTCTCTCGTTGTATGCTTGCTTGGAATCTTTTCTACGTGAAGAGCCATTGGTACCGGAGGATATGTGGTAACTTCATCCTTTCCTTTATTATAATTATCCTCTCACTTCTAATGCACAGTTTATTTAACAGCCATACAGATGTAAATTTTGTAAGCGTCTTTATGTTTGTTCAAGATTGAAACTGTCTACTATGGCCCCAAAGTTTTTATAGATTAGATTGTATTTATGCTATCTCTACCTGTTTCTAAACTTAATTGTTAGATTTTCGAAAGTAGCCTCTCTCAAGCTTGCAAAAAATCTGTGTTTGCTCTGATGCAGGTATTGTCCTCAATGCAAGGAGAGGCGCCAGGCGAGCAAGAAGCTGGATCTTTGGAGGCTTCCTGAAGTTCTTGTCATTCATTTAAAAAGGTTCTCTTACAGTCGATCTGTGAAGCATAAGCTAGACACATTTGTCAATTTTCCCATTCATGACTTTGATTTGACAAATTATGTTGCAAGCAAGAGCAACACTCAGAGACAGATTTATGAACTCTATGCCTTGACAAATCACTATGGTGGCATGGGAAGTGGGCACTACACTGCACACATTAAGGTGATGTTCATTCTATGTCTATATTTTCCTTTTATCATGTCTTGGCACATTGATTAACGGATTCTTTTGTTTGACATCACATTTCATTTTGGTGTTTTCAACTGTTTTTGCAACATCCTCAGATGGTTAATTGTATGTCAAGTATAGACTTGATTTATACATCTTAAAAGGCTCGAGTGTGGATGATTGTCCTAAATTGTATACTCTTTATGTGCAGCTTCTTGACGAAAACAAGTGGTACAATTTTGACGACAGCCACATATCACCGATCAATGAAGAAGACGTGAAGTCAGCTGCTGCCTACGTACTATTTTATAGAAAGGTTAGCAGTGACAAATGTTCTGCAACTAACGAGTCAACTTAGTAGTGGGCAGCCATAGCATACCTTCCCGTGGCTGGCAATTTTAAATGGTCACCATTCGCCTGTATACCGACCGTTACCCTTGTAGTTCTAAGTGAGTGAGAAATTTACAGTCCATAGAAATTCAGAGGTAACTGTTAGTCAGCAAAAACAAGTCAACTAGTGGATTTTTCTTTCTGGTGAACGAATATTGTTGTGAAATATAGAAAAGTGAAGCAACAAAACTGGTATGAACCCTTTTTGTCAAGTAAAAGAGTTACATATATCATCTGTATGCATTAACGTGTTGACGATATTTATAATCATATCCCCTAGACTTTATGCATTTGGTAATACCCTCCCTTGTCTACTGTAAAATTATAATATGTCAAGGGAGATGATTGTCAAATATAGTAAAACCTTTTACTTACTCTCTGTTGAATGTTCTACTCATTTGTCATTGGATCTCTCTGAAAGATTCGTGAATTGTTTCCTTCTCCTTCCTCTTCCTTGATACATTCTCACTAGTATACTAAACAAAAAGATCTCAAACCACGGAAAACAATTCTTGATATTGGATTCATATCAAAGAAATTGAGGATTAAGTTTTGAACTGTGAAATCAAAATTGGAATTTTGTTGATGTATTTACTGTGTTGTTTTCGGTAGTTATTATTATTTATACGAAATGTACATATATGGTGATCCAAAATGCTTCAATTACATCAGTTTTTTTTTTTAAAAAAAATATTATTTATTTTTAATATATCAACAAAAGATGCGTATTTTGTACCACGTAAATAAATGCTGTTAATAATTTGATATCAAGTACAATGATTATTCCAAATTACACAGATATTGACGGAACTAGATTTTCATTTCTATCGAGGCTAGAGTTTACTAAGTCCTATATTTTTTACTGGTTGAGCTGAATCTGTTTTATTTTAAAAAACTGAGTCATGGCTATTGATAATTTAAGTTATCTTTTTTTTATTGGTAAATTGAACTTGTTATATATATAAACAATCAGAAAAAAAAATTTGGTCAACCCACCAAAAAACTTGAGTGATTTTTTTACCAAAATACCCTCTTGCAATTAATAATGAGATCCATGGTTCCACCAACCTTTCCCACTTCCGTCAACATAGAAGCTGTTCCAAACAAGAATCTTCATAGCACAAACTGATATTACCTGCGTTTGCAAAACCGTTTCCACTTCCGTCAACATAGAAGCAGACACCATAACTGTATCACCGTTCCTACTCACAATCCTCACCCTCTTCCCTTCCTTGCTTCTCCTCCTCCTAGTCCTCTCCTTTTCTTTCTCAAGTCTTGCCACCTCATTATCGACACTCCACACATTCTCCTTCCCTTTCGCCTTCATCTCAAATTCCCCACGACGCCTCCCCCGAGTCCGCACATCCATGCTCCTGTGGTCACTACAATCGCACGAGATACATGGATATGAACCGTACCTACGTCGGGGGGAAGAGGATTTCGCGTGGATTCCTAGCAATTGCAGCCGATTAATGGATTGGGAGAGACTGCTGAAGGTTTCGAAGGCGCCAACGCATGGCGACTGCATAGCTCTATCGGAAGAAGGTGAGAATTGGAGGGCTTTGGATTAATTGCATGCCACATTTATCTGCGGACTTGCGAGCTTAATCGTTGAGTTTACTCACCAAAATCAGGGATAAAATTGTAAAATGCCCCAATTCCCTTCACATCATGGTATGCGGGAGTGACTGACACATCATGGTATGCGGGTGAAATAATACCACCTATTTTCAAGTGACTGACAATCACAGGAATCAAAGCTGATTTGGGCTTTATCACGGGCCGGATGAAATGCATAAAAAGCTTGAAAAATGAATCAAACACTTGATTATTTCCCAATCCATGGCTACCAAACATGGCCATAAAGTACAAAATTAATGAAACCTACCTAAATAAAAATTATCAAGGCAAAGTTTGGTCCTTTGAAATGCTGCAAATTGTGTGCAAACCTTATCTTCCCCAAATAAGATTGTTGTGATGCTAAAGCAGTTCCCAGTTGGATGGGTTCCTCTTCCCCATCGCCATCAATATCATCTCTCACCCTTTCTGTCGACTCCCACAAAAATTGCATCAAAAATCGAAGCCAGACCAACTTTTCGAACTACCCAATGCGGCGCCAGACGGAGAGTAATCTACGATGAACAAGACCACCAGAACAACAGTGTTGAAATAGCAATGCTCGAGTCCTACACAAGATCAGCTCAAAATGAGGTTCTCCTTGTGACGGCTATTCTGGATGATGCAGAGCTCCAACTTCTCATTTTCAAGGTACATTTTCATTCCGCACGTTTGACAAGACTTTAGTCTATTTTTAAGTTCAAGATTGTATCCTTTTTTATGATTAAAAGTTAAGGAGCAAATGAGTCTTGCTAGTTATAACTTATAGGATTATTATTTTGTGTCCATGGGTTTCCATGTTTGTGAACATCATGTTGGCCGACAATGCAATAAATAAGGGAAATGGAAGATGAAGCAACAAGCAGATTTATTCACGCGGTTTTGGTTTTCTTCCTTTCATAGAGCCCCTCATTCAATTGTCTAATACATCCCAAAACAGAAAATAAATATATACACGTACATATATATATGTATATACATATATCATCTTGTAAGGTATTTTGAAATGAGTTTGAGAAATTATTTTCTCAGTTATATTCGGGTTGAGATAGGAAGAGATTGAATGTTTTTGTATGTTTAGCGTAAATTTCTCAAAATAAAATATTTACCATAGTTCTGTGGACGTTGCCTAATTTTTTGGGTTAACCACGTAAAATTGTTGTGTTCTTGTAAATTTTTTTATTCCGAAACTTTGTCATTTTATTCGTCATAATTATCATCGCACCTGTTTTAATACCTCAACAATTGGTATCAAAGCCTCTACGGTATCTGGAAGCCTTGGTATAAAATTTATTAAAATTCTGAGTATGTTGTGCCTCCAATTTTGACTGATCTTCCAGATCAGAATTTTTCTTTTTTGATATTTTTTAAGGCAATAGAAGCGATGTCTGGAGTTGACGAAGCCGGATTTGGACCCGGAATCAACTTCGATCGTACATGTTTTGCATTCTGGCTGTTATAGATTAAAGATTATCTATATATCAAGAAGCTACATTAGCAGCTATCAGGAAGAAAATCGAAAAAAATGGAGGATGATGAGTGGGAACTTCTTGACGACATGTGCTAGGTGTTATTCGATAACCCTAACGAAGAATGTGACTCATAACATGGCGGAGGCACAAACCACAGAGGAGATAATGTTCATTCTATTAAATAAGTACGAGAAGCCATAAGCAAACAACAAAATACATCTGATGAAAAAATTATTTAATTTAAAAATGGAAGAAGGTGCTTCAGTGGCGGCTCATATCAATGAGTTCAACATGATTGTTTCTCAACTAACATCGGTTGAAAGTAATTTTGATGATGAAATTCGTGCACTTATTCTTTTGGCGTATTTACCAAACTCTTGGGTGCCGATGTGGGTAGCGGTTAGCGATTCTATTGGCAAAAGAAAGCCACAGTTCAATGATGTCAGTGATCAGATCCATGCTGAAGAAGTTCGCAGGATGGGTTTAGGTGAAGGAACATCATCAAAATTTGCTCTAACATTGATAATAGAGGACGGTGCAGGAGTGTGAAAATAATTCTAATCTGTGGCGTGATTGATCCAAGTCAAAAAATGGAAAAGATAAAATTAATTTTGAAAAGAAGTTAAAGTGGTGGAGTTGTGGTGAAATTATCACCTAAAAAGGAACTGCAAATCACCGAAAACAATACTAAGGAGAAGCATGATGTCATATTACTATCAATGGAAAGGCCAGTTGATTCTTGGGTGATAAACTCGGGAACTTTATACCACTGATAATCGCGATTTTGATAATTACTTTGCTAGCAATCATGGAAAAGTTTTCTTAGTTGATGGAAAACCTTTGGAAGTAGTTGGTATGGGTGACGTCCGTTTGAAAATGCTAAATGGATCTATCTGAAAAATCAACAAAGTAAGGCATGTGCCAAGACTGACGAAACCTTCTCTAAGTGGGACAGTTCGATGACGAAGGCTATGATGTGACTTTGGTGATGGTTCCTGGTAAGTGAGCAAGGGAGCCATGATTTTTGCTCGAGGAAAAAACTAGAACACTTTATATGACTTCCAGTTGTAGACACATTAGCAGTTTGGATGCTGGAGCTAATTCAAGTGTATGACATTGTAGACTTAGACATATGAGTGAAAAGGAGATGAAAATGCTGATGTCAAATGGGGATCTACCAGAATTAAAGTCCGTTGAACACAAACAATGTGAGTAAACCTTTCATTCTTGAAGGTGTTTGGTTGGCTATCCTATGTGCATAAATTCTGCCAGCAAAACAAAAAACTTGATCAGAAATCAAAGAGGTGTTTCATTATTGATTATGGAGAAAATGATTTTGATATCGTTGGTGGGATGACCAAAATAGGAATATCATTCCGAGCAGGGATGTAATCTTCAATGAGCAGGTACTATATAAGGACAGATCAGACATTGAAGTTGGAGATGAATGTCCTAAAATTCAAGAAGACATATGAAGTATCGTTGATAGATATACCTGTGAATGAACTTGAAAGCGGTATCCGGGAAGATAAAGAAACAACTACACAAGAAGTTGACCCACAATCTCCGGATATTGAACTTAGAAGATCTTCGAGAACAATCAGACCACCAACACTTCATTACATTTTGCTGCCTGATAAAGGTGAACCGGAGACCATTGAAGAGGCGATGCAAAGTGATGATTCAACCAAATGAGAGTTAGCCATGAAGGATGAGATGGATCCACTGTCATCCAATTAGACATGGGAGCTGACAGAACTTCTAGAAGGCATGAAAGTATTACACAACAAGTGAGGGTATCGATTAAAGAAGAACATGATGGTAGCAAAAGCTACAAGGCAAGGCTTGTTGTTAAAGGCTTTCAACAACGGGAAGACATTGATACACCAAGATTTTCTTTCAAGTGGTGAAATTAACCACTATCCGAATTTTACTTGGATTAGTGACAAAGAAAGATTTACATCTAGAGCAATATATAAATACAACATTTTTTCATGGTGATCTGGATGAATAAATTTATATGAAGCAGTCACAGAGATTTGAAGTAAGTCGGAAAGAGAAAATTGTGTGCAAACTTCAAAAAAGCTTGTATGGTCTCAAACAAACTCCACGACAATGGTACAAAAAGTTTGATGCATTCATGAGCAAAATTGATTTCTTGAGATATCAGGCTGATCACTATTGTTATGTTAATCGGTTCTTATCATTGTACTGTTATATGTAGATGATATGTTGATAGCAGGATCTTGTCGAGAGGAAGATAATTGAAGAAAGAGCTACCAAAGAAATTTGCTATGAAGGATTTGGGTACTGCATGCCAATCCTTGGAATGAGGACATTCAGAGATTGGGTGAATGAAAAAATCTTGAAGTTATCTCAAGACGATTACGTGAAAAAATGATTAGCAAATTTAATATGGATGAGGCAAAACTAGTGAGTACTCCTTTGACTAGTCAATTCAAACTAACCAAAGCACAATTACCCTCGACGGAGCAGGAGCAGAAGCGGAGCAGGTTTATATGAATAAGGTTCCTTATGCTTCTGCTGTCGGAAGCCTAATATACGCAATGGTGTGTACTAGACCAGATATAGCACATGTTGTGAGAGTAGTGAGCAGATTTATGAACAATCCAGGAAAACAACGCTGGGAAGCAGTTAAATGTATTCTCAGATACTTGAATGGTACTACTAGTTTATTCTTTGTGCTTCAAGAAGTCAAATCAGGACTTACAGGGATTTGTCGACGCTGATATGGGTGGTGACCTCGATGCTTCAAGAAGTCAAATCTTGGACAATCCAACCACAAAGATTTGCTAGTACAGTTTACATGTTGATGCAATTTGAGAGTTTAGTGACTACGGCGCATTACAGGAAAAAAAAAAGATTATTACTTTCTATGTAACTGCTTTGATGTATAACCATTTTGATCTTATGGTTTAGACAACGTAGCTTGTATTTTTTTACGTTAAAGATTAAAGACAATCAGATAATAACTTGAACTTTGGTACCATAACAAATGGAAATTTATAAATTGCATGGCAGGGTTTTTCTTCGTGCCTGAGCTCTAAAACTCCTTCGGATCCTTCAACAAGTGTTATTCCATCTGGGGCAGTGATCAAAAGCATAGACAGAATACAAGGGCCTTTTGATCCTTCCGACATTCAGTACATCGAGAAAGGACTCACATTTGACGAATTCAAGAGCCGCCTCCGCTAGCTTCTTAGGTTGTCTTCGTTATCCATTTTTCTGTATCTATCTGAAATATGTAATTTCTGTTACTCTATATACAGACTTAACTTATTGTATATCTTTTACTCAAATATACTAATGAAATCAATGTTAAATACTTGTATTTGTATAAGACGAGTAGCAACACTATAGTACTTTGAACAAGTCACTAATAAATTTTCATGTTACAAAAGTTGCTCGTGCAAATTTTAGGCTCCATATAATCAGTTTCATGTCGTATTATAGACAGCCTGGGGCTTTGAAATTTCGGATCACTTTTAGTCTTAGATATTATGCTAGACATTCTGACAAGGTTCACTCTGCAGAAGATTATACGCATCTTCCCTAAACACTCCAATTCTCGTGAAAATTGTGAGTGTCAGTCCTAAGAATTACTGGTGCATGATATGGAAATTGTGAACATTGGAAACAAAAAGGGTATTCTGTCACAGTTCTGTTCCTTCCACAACCATATTTGATCTTTGAAATTGAGAACAACCAAGTCTTAGTAGAGATGCGCAAATCAAATATTCGGTATGGGGAAAAATAATATCAAATGATTGTAAATGATGTAAACATGTAACTTCATTCACAGGAAGTAGACATTACAAATTAAAATAGGATGCCGTTATGGATAATGTTTAAGGTTAGACTGGAGGCAGCGTCAGTCCTTCCACACTGGAATAATACCTTGAGCAGCCAGACGTTTCTCAACCCAGAACACAACATGATTTGCAGTTGGTTTCTTCTCATCCACCAGAAACGGTTCCACCGTGCTCACCGCGTTCCCATACGAGGATATTGAGAAACCTTTGGGCCCTGTAGTATAATGGTTTTTCCCACATCAATAATCGAACATCAAAATTGTAAGGTTTGTCCACAAAATACAGTGAGGCACCTTCCATTACTACCCAAACTTCTAGGTCTGATATTTGTTCGATCATAAAACTATTGTCGATTTACTTGCTAAAGGCTCGAGCTTGAGGTGGAACAACAATGATTTTTTGTCTTAACCTCATGCTCATGCATATGTCGGATACAGCGGAATATAGTCTCGAATGTAAACCTAAGAATGTACACATGCGGACAGGTTCAATGTAATGAAAGTACAAATAGAATTGCTTCTGCCAGGTTTTGAGATTACAGTCGTTACTCTTTGACACACGTGGGTAAAAACTGTGGCTATAGCTTGTAGACGAATAATCCACGACCCTAGAAACACCGTCGCTAACCAGATGTTGAAAGTGTTTGTGACAGTTTTAATTCGATACTTCCTTTCTTTTTTGTATAGGAGATCACAAGTAAAACACGCCAACAATCTAATCCAAACAAAAACCATATTTAGGGGTCTGCATTTCACACCTTCTAAATGGTTTCACTCGTCAATCTCTCTGAGGATTGTCCTTATTATATACCACAGTAAGACATTTTCTTTAATAGCTGGAGGAGATTACCACTGATAGTTCCATCGGGGAAGAATGCCCAAAATGAGTAAGCATTGCCCTTCTTCAAAAAGGAACCTTCCAACTGCCATCAAATCATTCAACAAACAACAGAATCAGCAAAAAACATAATCCCTTCATGGATCTACAGAACAAGCCAATGACTTGGAGGACTCGAAATTCTATGTACCACAGTTTGTAATATATCGTGTTACTTTGGTCTTATAGTCCCCTCTCTCTTAAATCCCTTCTGAATGGGAATATAGATTATATTGCAGGCAAGGTATTTCACACTTATCGATTTCTTAAAGTCTTGGTCGTGAATGGGTGTTAACCCATCATATCTGAATAATGAGATTATCAATATAAGATGTTCATAAAAAGAGAACGAGGTTTATGAACAAGCCCGAAAGTTCATATGATTTTTATATTTGAACTTGATTGCATACTTGTTTCAGATGCACATGTTAAAAAAGAATGACACTCAAAGAGACATTTGACTTGAATCCAACATCAATACTTGAATAATTCCCTACCTCATTAGATCAATGTAGTGCAATCGATTAATATGTCAAGGCTAACCTTATTATCATTGAAAGATAGGTCGAGCTGGGTAATATCTTGTTGACCTTCAAGAGTCTGTTTGAGTGAAGGAATTACATCCTCCTCCATCAACGCCGGCAGAGACTTTGCTGGAGCTTTTGCCGCAGCTTTTGGCTTCTCGGCTACAGCTTTGCCATCTGTTGTGTCTGTAGCAGGCTTCTTCACCTCTTTTATCTCCTTTGTCTCAGAAGCAGCTGCAGGAACTGATTTTACAATTATCCAAGGCTACTTCAGTGTAAGCACATCAGACATATTAAATTTATTTTGGGACTCTTATCTTGGTTCACTTATCATCTTAAGAATTAAACATGAGATTTCTGTCCAAAATTGGATTTAATATTCCAAATAGAAGAACAACTTTTTAGATTTATTGTGCAGTGAATATATATGACCAACTATACTCCCTCTTGGATACTTCATTTCCCAGTTGGAAGCTCAAAAGAAGAACTTAAAAGATATCAAGGAAAACATCATTTTGGAAGTGCAAAACTGACCCAAAAACACAGTTTTAATGGAAAAGCAAGCCAAAAAAATTACCAAAAGGTATCTTCTTCTTTTTTAAGGAATAAACTCGGTGTCCCGTCAAAATGATAAACTGAATGTAAACCCATGATGTGCTATTACCTGTGGATGTGGATGATTCTTGTTGAACCGCTAAACATGACAAGTTTCGCCGTATATGACCGACTCCATTACATACCTGCATATAATTTATGCGTTTGAAATTAGTTTCCGCACCTCCAAGAATATGTGGAAACCATGTAACTTTACATTTAGACACGAGTGGCCATAGCTCATACAATAACTCAAAAATCTTGAGATCGTTATTAATATCTACACCTAAATTTATACCATTAACCATGTGGATGGTGTTGTTCTAGCTTTGTGGCAGTAAGAAGAAGAAGAAGAAGTAGAAGAAGATGGACAGCTCCAAACAGCTATGGGCCTTGCGGCCATAGTCGCCGTTCTAGATGTAAAACAAGCTTTTGAAAAAGATATACATAGAGGATGAAGAAGAAGAAGTGGCTTACTGCTATGGTTAGCTTAGTTGCATGCTTGCCACTGATTTTTCAGATTCAAAAAATTTCCTTATAATATTTCATTGGCGTATATATTATTCAATTTGTCGAGCTTCAATTGATAACTTGGGGCCTAAAAATTGCCACGTGAAGATTGCTTGCTCCTTCTTGATGTCAGATGGGCCGGGTTGCTCCATATTGAACCCAGTCCGAATCCAAGGCCCTCTTACTTGTTTCCTGTTCTTGGCTGATACAACCTACTCGTAATGCCCATCCCCAGCGGCGAATTTTAGATGATTAACTATTGAGTGGGGAAATTAAAGTAAACCATAATGACCTAAGATAATACGATTTTGGAATTGCATCGAGAGAAACTATTGGAAAATTGAGTTCAAACAGGTAATTGGAGACAATATTTCGTCTGAATTAAATTTTTCCAGCTTTGGTGCCCAATAACTATAAGAAGCATAGTGTTTATAGTACTTGTACATTTTAATTTCACATTGGTATAACATACTATGCAAGAGTTTTTATAGGGAGTTCATGGCTTAATTTATTCTATCTTGTTAATCAAGAGATCGTTATATGTGATTTCAATGATATTTGTGATCAATTTGAGATTACAATATTCGTTTTCAATTTTCAAGTTTAGAAAGATGACCATACATCATATTTCTGCTTCTGTAAAATAGAAAATCGTTTCTCGTGCACATACAATGCAGCTATTCTATAATGAGTAAACCGAGATACTTGATTATTAATACGCAACAACTTTCAAAGGGTTATAAAAATTGTGGGGTTGGATTAATGCAGTCTTTTATATCTTAACGAACTATTTGAGGAAAGAGGTGACGATCCTCGTTACAACTTATACATGACTAGTTTAGATATACAAGTATTGAGTTCCAAAATATAAATTTATCAACCAGAACTTTTAAGGTTTTTTTTATTTTAAATTACACTTGCCATGGATTAAATAGAAAAATTGTTTAAAGGAAAAATTCCTAATTCGTAATTCATCGTGTAAGTTGTCATATTTCTGTTTCATTCAACACTAACTCTATAGCGGGACCATCAACATTTTTCGGTACCAACGACCTTACAATAGAGGACTGAAAACCATTCAAACAAACAAGGTACATATATAACTAAAACTCAGAATTCGATACGACAAATGACAAGAAAAGGACATCTTGAACTACTAAATTGACCATCTTTCATTAATATTTTATTAACAACACATGTGTGTCAATGAGTTATATATAGTCTTCATATATATTTGAAAAGAAAATGATGCATGCACAGCACATGAAACAAGAATAGATATCTACGTGCAACGTTTCAAAAGACATGTCAAGAGGAACAATGAAATTCACGGGACAGAAGTGAACAGGAAAGCTTACACATTTCTACAAAAGAAAACATTTGACGAGCCGGTGATCCAAACAAGATTCCACCTTTACAAAATACAGATCACAACGAAGACTCGGGCGAACGCTTTGACGAGAGAGCAGGCTGAGGAGACGCCTGCCATAGTGATCGCAGGTACATGCTCTATTTTTGATTATCCTGCGAGAGTTTTATTTGACACTGGTGCATCACACTCTTTTTTTTCCGAGATGTTTGTTTGTGAGCATGGGTTGAGTTCTTCCCCATTGTGTGATGTTGTTTCCGTGTCTACCCCTGCTGGTGTGAGTCTGTGGTCCCGTGAAGTGGTGTTGGATTGTGTGCTTCGATTTGAGGAGCATGTTTTGATGTCCAATCTGATTGTTTTAGGAATCGGAGATTTTGATTGCATCTTGGGAATGGATGTATTGTCTAGCTATAAGGTTACAGTCGATTGTTTTCATGGTGTGGTGAGATTCCGTCCTGATTCGGGTGAGAAGTGGGAGTTCTACGGTGCTGATTCGCGCTCGAAGATTCCACTGGTGTCCGCCATGGAGATGTTTAGCCTGCTATCGCTGGATAATGCTGGATTTATGATTATGCGCTTGATGTTTCCCAAGAGCCACGATTGGAGTTGAGCGATATTTCGATCGTTCGAGAGTTTCTCGATGTGTTCCCGGATGAGATTCCTGGATTTCCTCCGTGACGTGAGATCGACTTCAGCATCGAGTTGGTGCCCGGTACTGCCCCGATTTCTAGAGCTCCGTATCGGTTGGCGCCAGCAGAGTTGAAAGAGCTGAAGGATCAGTTGAGAGATCTCTTGGAGAAGGGCTTCATCAGACCGAGTATGTCGCCTTCGGGAGCTCCGATTCTTTTCGTGAAGAAGAAGGATGGGTCTATGAGGATGTGTGTTTATTTTAGACAATTGAACAAAGCGACGATGAAGAACAAGTATCCTTTGCCGAGGATTGATGACTTGTTCGATCAGTTGCAAGGATCGGTTGTATACTCAAAGATTGATTTGCGCTCTGGTTACCACCAGTTGCGGATTAGAGACGATGACGTGGCGAAGACAGCTTTCCGGACGAGATATGGGATTTATGAGTTTCTTGTCATGCCGTTTGGGTTGACGAATGCTCCAGCTGTTTTCATGGATTTGATGAATCACGTCTTTAGTGAGTACATCGATCGGTTCGTGATCGTCTTCATAGATGACATCCTAGTGTATTCGAAGAGCTTGAGAGAGCACAAGGAGCATCTGAGATTGGTGTGTTAGAGTAGATGCCCAACTAGCCAACTTGTGGCGTGTGGATTTTATAGACTCTTGTACAAACAGTCTTTATATATGATATTCGCATTTTCTTATATGGCATTATTTACTCTCATTATGTGTGTAATGATTTACAATTGCGTTGAGTAATGACCTAGAATACACTAAAGCGTATGTTAGATGTGATAGTGGGTATGACGGCTATCATGAAACACATCTAATAGTCGATGTGTATTCTGAACATGTTCCTAGTCGATTGGGCCGTCAAAATGAGGATAAGGCCGCCCGAGTTCGAGACTAGTATCTGCGATGCGAAGTACCATGTTTCATTGGTAGGGAACATTGTGATGTTCTGAGCATGCAGATATATAGTGACCTGGTGATCTATCGAACTAGTGGCACAGAAACTCTCCCAAGAGATCATCACGCCCATATCTCTCATGGACCTAGATGCACCCTTCCACCAACGCTGCATGTGATCCCTCAAGTGGAACGTCGCCAAGCTCAGTCATCTCCGCATAATAGTGCACACGGTCAAACAGTCCTTCCATGTGCTCAAGCCATCCCTCAACTGCAAGTCCACCCTCAGCACCAGTGAACGTCGGAGGATTCATCCGCTGGAACCTAGCCAGAATCAGCTCCATATCATCAACCTATCGAGTCAAATGCTCCACCTCTTCCTCAGCCTGCCTCGCTCTATGGTGCAAAGGAACACTAGATTGAGCTACGCCCTCACCCTCATCACTTTCTAAAGCTCTCGACTCACCCACTACCTGCCTACAAGATCTACCACTTGTCCTCACCGGAATCTACGAGGCACTCAAAGGTAAAAACAAAATTAGGTAAATCAAGTAGTCAAGCACATACAGGAAGACCGCCACTATGTCTAGACTCGAGTGAGATAGAAAATAATCGAGCTTATCCTAGTTTAAGCTCTGATACCAAAATTTCAGGTGTGGTTCTCATAATACAGAAATGAGCACACAATTAACAATAAATGTGGAAGCTTAAAAAGTGGCTAAAAATTTTTCTTTTGCCCTGAACGGAAAATGCATCTTCCAAAATATTCCCATACTCAAATTGTTAGAGTAGATGCCCAACTCGCCAACTTGTGGCGTGTGGGTTTATGGACTCTTGTATGAAACAATCTTTATATATGATATTCGCATTTTCTTATATGGCATTCTCTTTCATTATGTGTGTAATGATTTACAATTGCGTTGAGTAAAGACCTAGAATGCACTGAGGCGTATGTTAGATGTGATAGTGGGTATGACGGCTATCATGAAACACATCTAATAGTCGATGTGTATTCTGAACATGTTCCTAGTCGATTGGGCCGTCAAAATGAGGATAAGACCGCCCGAGTTCGAGACTAGTATCTGCGATACGAAGTACCATGTTTTATTGGTAGGGAACATTGTGATGT
>KQ997544.1:116659-152911 GCA_001598015.1 Dorcoceras hygrometricum | reverse complement strand
ATAGCTATCGGATCTCTAGCGACTCTCGATTTACCAATGGTCGTTGATCTGATCGGAATATATGGATTGAAAGGACCGTACTGTACGCTAACCACGACCGACTGGTTCTTGCAGGCACTATCAGTGATACCTAGGGGATCATGGGGCGGTGTTGCTAGACGCTTTACCATGATCCGTTGGGCAGGTCCGGAATTGTGATTCCGGAGCCACAATGGTTGTGGACCCACGGCTAGCTGTATCCCTGAACCATTGAGGGTCACACAAGTACTAGATCCGAGATTCCCGTACGGATACTCAGCTCAATGTGTTGAGCACGAGGAGAGGATTTCGGGAAGTGCGACTTCCTAAAAGTCAACAGGGGTCAAACCGGGATTTGACGCTGTTGAGGGGCAAAACGGTCTTTTTGCACTGGGGTTCTGAAAAATGATTTTTCAGATCATATTATTCAGTTTTGGAAACTGAGTCGATCGGTCCGATCTGATCGGCGATCGGAGTTACGATGAAGTCTCGGTGGTGGAGATGAACTGAATGTTCATTGTTGGACCCGGGCCCGTTGGGCCGGTCCAAGTCCAACACTCTATTTAAATGTGATTAAGAGACTTAATTCATATACTTGTGTAATAACTCTCACACATCTTGACCTAACCCTAGCACAAGACCGCCGCCTCCCTCTCTTAACTCACGCCGCCGCCGCCGCCGCCGCCGCCCACGCGCCGCCGATCTTCGCCGGAAATTTGTTTCCGGCCAGTTCGACGAGGAGAATCCGTTCGTGCTGATCTCGTCAGCGCTTCTAGTGCAGCCTGACGAAGGAGTCTCGGTTCTGGTCGTGGACCGGATTGGCGATTGTCTACCGCAATCTACCGAGAAGAGCCGGGTTCTTGTAATACCGGTTGGAGCCAGGCACAAGTGCCAGCAAGGTATTCATTTTTGAACACCCTATGAATGACGATTACTGTAATTGTTGTTTTTCGTATTGATCGTCTCCCGGCCTTTTTCTATGTTCTTCCGCTGCCTCACCGGGGGGCGGATCCGGATCACCAACATGGTGTTGCAGCGATTGAGGGACTCGCAGTTGTACGCCAAGTTCAGCAAGTGTGAATTTTGGCTTGACCGGATTATCTTTTTGGGTCATGTGATTTCGGCGCAAGGGATTTCGGTGGATCCGAGTAAGGTCGAAGAAGTTCTTAACTGGGAGAGACCTAGGAATGTTTCCGAGATCCGCAGCTTCTTGGGATTGGCTGGCTATTACAGGAGTTTTATCGAGAAGTTCTCTTCGATAGCCAGGCCTCTGACTCAGTTGACTCAGAAGGATAGGAAATTCGTTTGGACTGAGGAATGCGAGTACAGTTTTCAGACGTTGAAGGAGAAGTTGACTACTGCTCCTGTTTTGGCTCTACCGTCTGGATCCGGAGGTTTTGTTGTGTGCTCCGATGCTTCTCTCAATGGTTTGGGATGTGTTCTGATGTAGAACGGGTATGTTATTGCCTATGCGTCTCGACAGTTGAAGCCTCACGAGACGAGGTACCATGTTCATGATTTGGAGTTGGCTGCGATAGTGTTTGCCTTGAAGATTTGGCGGCATTATCTCTATGGTTAAGAATTTGTGGTGTACATCGACCACAAGAGCCTGAAATATATCTTCACGCAGTCTGATCTGAATATGAGGCAACGACGTTGGATGGAATTTCTCAAAGACTTTAACTGTGAGATTCAGTATCAGCCTGGGCGGATGAACTCGATTGCCGATGCCTTGAGTAGGAAAACCCAGCCTGCGATGCTTTAATTTTTGAGTGTTTCAAAAGTCTATGAGCAGTTAAGTACTTCTGGTTGGTTGTTCCAATCTGGTGATCAGTACTTTATGGTTTCTTCGATTCAGGTAGAACCGCAGATTGTGAGTGACATCAGGGAGGCACAGAGGACTGATCCATATGTTCATGAGTTGAAGATTAAAGCCCGAAGTGGTCAGTCTGATGATTTCTCTGTTTCTTCTGATGGGTGTCTGAGATTTCGAGGGAGACTGGTGATTCCAAACTTGATCGATTTGAAAGAGACCATTATGAATGAAGCGCATTGTAGTCAGTACAGTGTGCATCCAGGCGAGAGAAAGATGTACCATATATGCCTTGAAGTCTCACTACTGGTGGGCAGGCATGAAGAGAGACATCTCTGGTTTTGTTGCTAGATGTCTGAATTGCCAGCAGGTCAAGGCTGAGAGAATGAGACCTGGTGGATTGCTACAGAGTTTGGAGGTGCCCCAGTGGAATTGGGAGCACATCGCCATGGATTTTGTGAATCATCTACCTCGATCGAGTAGGGGATGCGATGCGATTTCGGTGGTGATTGATAGACTTTCTAAGTCAGCCCATTTCATTCCCTATGATGTTAGGTGTTCCATGAAGAAAATGGCGAAACTGTACATCGACCATGTGGTTAGATTGCATGGAGTTCCTGTTTCGATAGTGTCTGACAGAGATCCAAGATTTACTTCTAGTTTTTGGAAGAGTCTGCAAGCAGCGATGAGTTCGATATTGGCTATGAGTACAGCCTATCACCCACAGACAGATGGTCAGTCTGAGCGGACCATTCAGACCTTGGAGGATATGCTACGTGCAGTTGTGATGGATTTCAGTGGTGGCTGGCAGGATTCGCTGTCCTTAGTCGAGTTTTCGTATAACAACAGCTACCAAGTGACTATCGGGATGGCTCCGTTTGAGGCATTGATGGTCGTAAGTGTAGATCTCCGATCTGTTGGGAAGAAGTTGGTGGGAGACAGCTTTCTACCCCGGAATTTGTACAGCACATGAAAGATCAGATTGATTTGATTCGAAATAGGATGAAGGCTGCACAAGATAGATATACCAGCTATGCTAACCTAAGACGTCTACCGTTAGAGTTTGAGGTGGGTGATCGTGTGTTTCTTAAGGTTTCTCCTTTCAAGAGTGTGACGAGATTCAGATTTAAAGGAAAATTAGCTCCTAGATTCGTTGGTCCCTTCGAGATTGTTGAGCGGATTGGACAGTTGGCTTATCGTTTGCGGCTGCCTGATGAGCTAGCAGCGATGCATGACATTTTTCATGTGTCAATGTTGAGGAAATATGAGCCAGATCCATCAAATGTATTGAGAACCGACGAAGTTGAGCTAGATTCTGCCTTGAGTTATGTTGAATATCCAGTGCAGATTCTAGATAGGAAGGAGAAGCAGCTGAGGAACAAAGTAGTTCCGTTGGTGATGGTCCAATGGAGCAAGCATGACCGAGAAGAAGCAACTTGGGAACCGGAAGAGAAGATGCAGCACGAGTGGCCGCATCTGTTCGAGTAGATGTTGTATTAGATTTCGGTTTCTGGTTGTGTTTTCCCTAGTTGTTAATTGTTGTTTACCCAGTTATCTTGAACTCTTGGGCTTGTATCAGGTGAATTTCTGTTTTGTATCCTAGTAGTTCCGTTGGTGATGGTCCAATGGAGCAAGCATGACCGAGAAGAAGCAACTTGGGAACCGGAAGAGAAGATGCAGCACGAGTGGCCGCATCTGTTCGAGTAGATGTTGTATTAGATTTCGGTTTCTGGTTGTGTTTTCCCTAGTTGTTAATTGTTGTTTACCCAGTTATCTTGAACTCTTGGGCTTGTATCAGGTGAATTTCTGTTTTGTATCCTGATGTTGTGACGGTTTGATTGAATTTTCCCTGAGTTTGCCTTTGATTTCGAGGACGAAATCTCTTAAGGTGGGGAGAATGTGAGGATTGAGAAATTCGAAATTTGACCATATTTTAGAATTCGAATTTTTGGTGAAATCTGATTTCGGGCGTCTAGGAGTAAAACGCTGTCGTTTTGTGAGACCAGACGTCGCGCATTTTAGACGTCAACGCAAGTCAATGGTACTGTAACGAGGGAGTGAAGCGTCGTCGTTTCACTATTCAGTAGTTTCATTGAAGAGGTATCCGCTGGCAGCAGTTGTATTGAGCGCGAGGATTAACAAGAAAGCGACACGTGTTGGTCAACCTTTTTGGTGTTGACTGCTTAATTATAGCGCTATCAGCTGTTGCATTGTGAGGAATTATTCCAGCTGAGTGACCAGCTGTTGGTTTGAGGAACCAGTCGCTGATGGTGAAGCGACGTCATTTTGTTAAGTTGAAATGCAGCGTTTTGAGTGTAACGCTTTTGTTCAGCTGTTAGCAGCAATGGTGACGTGTTCCTTACGACGTCGTTTGAGTTGTTTAGCGCAACCAGCTGCTGGTTGGTTCGAAAGGAATCTGTCGTCATATGTTGGAGCGATGCGGCGTCGTTTTGATTAGTTGATGCGGCGTCGTTTTGATGCTCCTTTGAAAATGCAACGTCTGATGGTTGCTGCTAGTTTTGTTGAGAGGAAAAGCTGGTATCTGTTGTGAGCAACCGCTGGTATATGTCGTGAGATACCTACTATTACGATGATTGATTAATTGAGAACAACAACTGTTGGATTTGAGAGATATATAAGTAAGTGTTGATCGACACTTAGAATTATTTAGAGCCCGATATTTCTTATCTCCAACTTCAAAACCTCGTTTAGCTGCTGTTCACCGTAGTCTTTTTCCGTCGATTGCCGCCGTTCTCCGCCGTTTGTTTGAGCGATTTTGGTGGCACTGGATTCCTTGTGAGTTGCTCTTTGATACCAATTTGGAGGCTAGAACTGTGGATTTGAGGAAACGCGAAGAGCCTGTTCGTTCGACGTTTTCTGTGAAATCTTGCCCGAGCGTTCCTTTGTTAGTGTAAGCTTTTGGGTAAGTGTTCTCTGTTTTGAAGTTCTGTTTCAGCTGTTAAGCCTGAGTTGTATGGTAGAACTAGGATTTAGTTCTCGGCTGCAGGTGCTAAGTGGATTCGACTTAGTGTTGAGCTGAATTACTAGATGTTTTAACAGATCCGAACTTCCAGGAGGCTTACAGCTGATTGGCCCTGACCAGTGTGTGAAGGTTTGTGGTTAGCCGTGCCTGGTGAGATCTGTTGGATAATTCATAGGATTGAAGTACGAATTGAGCAGATTTAACAGCTTTGAGCGTGGACATGGCTGTAATTGATGTTGTGAAATCTGCTGATATGATTTTGTGATTTACGTGATACATTTGTTGAATTGATTGAGTTTTACATTCTGTTTTCACGTATTGAATTGTATGTATTGTGCATTGATTATTGATTGGCATACATGCATACATATTGAGCCTGACAGATTGATTGATGACCTGATTGAGAGACACGTTGTGACTGGCCGACTGATGAGTTGTGCCTGAAAAGTCCAACGCTATCATCGGAGTGGTGACTACCGGATTCGAGTGTCTACCACCGAGCTGTGATGGGCTGACGGGCTCTGAAGATCACGGACCGATGATTTCCCCGGTTGATACACCGTGCGGATATAGAGGCTGACTGAGATGATTTGCCAGTTGATTCACTGGTCTAGCTATCCGATTCCTTGATAGCCCTCATGCATTTCATGGCATTGATGATAGCATGTTTCATGATTAGCTGTTTTGATAGCTCTTCGTACTGAGGTTTGACCTCGTATTTATTTTCCTGATTTTGTGTTTTTTGGGTCTGTGTTACCCATTTTGCAGGATCTTTAGGTAACCAAGTTGGACCGGGTGGAGTGCCAGCTGGTCGATCCCCGTTCCCTTGAGTCCCAGTTATTTTATTATGTATTAAACCGGGGGATGCCCCGTGTTTTGATGTATTGGGGATCTGTATTTGAATTGAGATTTGAGATTACCTGTTTTATATGAGTTTGAGTCAACTCATGTTTTGATTATGAATATTTTGACTGATGATTTTGAGTTCAGGCCCATTTTATTTCGAAAAATTTTTAAGCCCTATTTTATGCTTCCGCTATTATGTGCTTATTTGTGCTGTAATCTTGAGTTATTAGCACGGGGCCTAACATATAATCATATACCATACGTAATAAGGCATGACGTAACGTAACATAAAAACTTATGAATCGTATCAGTGAAATGTGAGCGAGCGTATGATTGATCAATTGAAAGAACCAACGTACGTGGTGGTGCAGTTCATCCGACCTTACCTCGGGATCCACACACCTCTATGCCACTTCACCATGTCGTGATCACATGGATCCATAGGCTCATAATACACTAAAATAGGGGATCCTCGGGTCCTGTATCCCGACTAGCTCCCATCATTAAACTTGCCACAAGTCACTTCAATCCTCAGGTTTTTCTTTAAAACATGCCTTTAACATTTCATAAAATTCTCATGATGCGTGCATTTCATAAAATCATGCAATTTAAAATCCTAGCCCGTCAATATATATTTAATTCCTCATTTTAAAACATTAACATACATAGAATACTACCTATAATTAAATATATATCCACGGATTTCTACGTTTTCTACTCCGATCAAGGACTGATTCAGGAGCCTGGTCCACTACTTCTAAGCCCAAAAGACCCTAGGCGTAACTTCAAATTGAGACATAGCCTAATACATGACTTGCCCCAAACTTTAAAATTAACCTTTAAAATTTCCAAAGTACTCCACCTTTACTAAAAATCAACTATTTAACATTTGACTAAATAAAGACCCATTGACCAATTTTGACTAAATAAAATCCCAAAGACCACAATTTTGACTTTAAAACTTAAAATAAAAATATTGGGTCCAACTATAATTGAAAAGTTGACTAAATCTTTGACTTTAACATTTGACCAAAATTCTTAAAATTGGACCTTAAACTTTAAAATTAAAATAACCGATCCAGACTAAAATAATTCGGACCAAATTTAAAACATTTTGACTCGACCCTCAACTAATCGACCTGGTCCAATCGAACCGGCCGGCCCATGGAAAAGAAAACCTAACCCTAAGCCACGTGCACACGCCACCGCCAACCCCACGCGACCTCGCCTCTTCGCGCCATTCGGCCTCCCTGCCCCGGCCACCTCTAGCCGGAGCCCCATCAGCTGGACCACCCTCAGGTCCATCCGGTTCCCCTGGACCCAACCACATCACCAGCCGCGAGCCACACCATACGCATGAAGCTTGAGAAGTGCACGTCTCGCACACGGCGCATGGGGCGACACACAGGCCATGGTTTGGATCTTGGTTCAGCCATTACCTCCCAACCATGGACCACATTTAGACCTCCCTAGGACCACCATGAACCACCTAGATGCGAGTCATAGTACCATGAACAGCCCTTAGCCGAAGCAACATAAGAACCGAATGAAAACATGTCAAAAAAATATGAGACATGCGTGGCTCTAAAACTTTAAACGTACATAAATGTAAATAGATCAATGCAAATCACATATAATCGATATATTTTAACATTAAAAACAGTTTAATATAGCTTAAATGGTGAGAAAAAGGATAGATATTACATGTATTTGATGGAGAAACAGAATATCTACGAGTTACCGACGTGTAGGACGCGAGATCGGGACCAAAACCACCTTGAATCACCAATAACTTGAAATTTTCGTGCTTGAGGGGAGGGAGTGGAGGCGTGCAAGTGAGGGGAGAGGGGGAAGGGAGGCTAGGGCTATAGTTGTGCAAAATGAGTGGTGACATAATGACCCCTCTAATTGGTTTAATTAAGAAAATTAAGAAATTTTCCAATTCTAACCCTCCACTCAATTAAAATGTTAATAAAAACTCTAACTCATGCTTTAAAATCTCTAATTTCGAAATAAAATGCCTCCTCAATTTTAAAATACAATAAAGTTCATTAAAATGACTCGTATAGACGAAAAATGGGTCCCTTCAATAATAATCATAAAAACCCTAATTTTTGTAAATTGCTGCTTAAAAATAATAAATTTATTATTAAAAACCTAAGGACTTAAAAATCTCAAATAATTTTCATCGCTGACGTCCCTGGTCTCGTCCACGCGTCCGGAACTCAAACAGACTAAAAACAGAACATGCATATCATGCAACATTAAAATCATCATGGAATCACATAAAATAGCAAATAATTTTATAAAATTACTTTCTCCATAGTCATGCAATCATTTCCACATAATCAGGATTTCTAGGCGTTACAGTCAAGTTTCTCAATTCTCGTACGAAAATTAAGCTCAATTTGTTGAGTATTGTAGGAGGAAAGATGGAAGCTTGACTTCCTAAAATTAACTAGGGTGGAAATGTGATTTCTTTAAATTGACTTGGACTAGTATGACTATCCTTAAATCTGAAAGGAGCCTAATTGCTATTTTGGATAAGGTGGTCTGAAAAATTGTTTTCACATCATAATGTTCAGTTTTGTAAACTGTGTAGATTGGTCCGATCTGATCGTCGATCGAGATTATGATGAAGCCACAACGATGGACTTGAAACCAATGTTCACTGGGCCTGGGCCCGACCCAAGCCCATTAACTTGTGTTGGATCTGTTTTACAGATCAGAATCTAAGTTTTGATTCACACAAAATCTGCTTCTATTGTACTAATGCTCTACTTGACACGCAGCTTGCTTAGACTGGAGTAGACGTGAAGATATCAAAACTGGAACAGTGAGGGGACGCCTAAGCTGAACTAGTCGAAGATATCTAGCTGGAACAGTAAGGGGACGCCCAAGTTGGTACAGTGAAGTTTACTTCCAGAAGTGCAGGAAACATCAAGCTGGCTCACCAGCCTGATGCTGAAGCAGCACGAAGATCAAGCGCAGAATGAAGAGCAGAAGTGCAATAATTGAAGCGCAGAGTTGCTCAAGTGCAGATCAAGTGCGGTGTACAAGAGCAGTGATTGAGTGCGAAGCCGTATACAAGAGCAGTGATCAAGTGCATGCTTGATCATTGAACACGGCAATAAGAAGTTCATCAGAGGGATTTCAGTCTTTGGGTAGACTGAATCAGAACTGCTTAACAGTTTGCTTGCGGATGATTTGGAGGAGGTGTCTGAATGGATCAAGAGGACAAGCAAACAAAACTGGGGTTCGTGATGAGAATAATAGAGCCCAGCTGGTTAAGGACAAACCAACTTGAAGATAAGAGGACCAGCCGAGAACAGACAAACTAGCTGGCCGTATGATATCTGTGAGAAGCTTGATCTCACAGATATATCAACCAGCTGGTTGGTGATCAGCTGGGAATGGAGTAAAGCTGGAGCCTCAAAGCAGCTCGAAGAGCAGAAAAGAACAGAACAAGCTTAGCTGCAGACAAAAAGAGGCGCAGATGCAGAAGTTTCTCCAGAATATCAGCTCGAAGATGAGAACAAAGAAGCTGGTGAGGAGAAGGAGAGAGCTCTGCAGGAGCTGATAAAGCAACCAGCTTAACAGAGAAACAAGCTGAGAAGCCTGAACCAGACAAATCAATTTGGTCAAACAAAACAGTTTGAACAATCAAACGAAGACCAACTTAATTGGTTCAAACTGATTTGTTTCATCTTGTCTACAACAGGAACAAGAAAACAGAGCTCGAAGTTAGCAAAAGCTGCAGAATCGTCGATGAAAAGAGCTCAAGTCAAATAAAGCCTGCAAAGCATTAAAAGCTAAATGACACAAAGTACATATGCGTCAGAAGACTTTTCAGAACGGCTACAACTTTGTGTCCAACGGATAAATCCAGTCAGAGGCTTTATAAACAGGTGCAATGGAACATAAGGAGCATGCGCAAACAGAGATAGAATAGTTGTGCAAATTTCAAAAATAAATACATCAAAAGAACGCACAACATTAAGCCTGGGAAGACAATGAAAACCAGCTCGAACTAGGAGCACTTACCAGGGTGTGTGAGGTTTAATCATTGAGAAAATATGCTTACACTGTAAATCTTACACACACACACATTCACTCATATTCGAAAGTTGAGCAAAATAGATAAAGAGTGAATGTGACTCAATAATCTCCATTGTAGTATTTGGACAGAGACGTTAAACAAGTCTAGTTGTATTTCGCACTGAGACGTTAAAGAAGTATGTGTAGTCTTTCGTACTGAGACGTTAAAGAAGTGCCGCCTTTCTCACTGAGACGTAAAAGAAGGGTTGTTAGTCACACAACTTGCGTGCTGGTGTGCAGTGGTGTGGCTAGGAGTTCTTGCGGCTGCGGGTCGTAGGAGTGCGTTGCAACAGGGTCGTTGTAATCAAAGTCTTCTAGTGGATCCTTCCCATTGTGGAAGAAGGGGAGACGTAGGAGAGTTAGCTCTGAACTTCCATAAACATATTCAGCTTATTTTCTTTACAGCTTTCAGTAGTTACATATTCATGCATAGCATATTTATTTATACGCATAAAACTGTTTATTTGGCCTTCGAACGTTAGAGTGCAGTTTGAGTTATTTCCGCATGTTTTATTTAAATTACTCAATCTGTATATCGGTACACAAAGTATTTAAGAACACTGAGCTATTTCAGCTCAATATAAGTTAACCAGATCGTTGGGCCGTATGTCGAGCTGATTTCAGCATTCAGCTGGAATTAGCATGTTGAGCGCTTGCTTTGTATCAAGCTGTTTTCAGCTTCCAGCTGGAACCAGTTTGGTTATCACAACCCGGCTTCAATGCCTTGCTGAATCCTGCGTCTTATCATTCGATCTGGTTACACCCTCTAAGAACTGGTTATTGATCGAATAACTGGTCATTGCACATAGATAGAGGGTTAAATCGATCCCCAACAAGTGGTATCAGAGAGGGTTGTTCTTGAATAGTGTATTTTCTTTGAAAAATATTTTTATAAAGTTTTAAAATATGCTCTGGTATCAGATCGAAATCCATCTGTGCTACAAAATTCTTTAAGGCTTTCAAAAACTCACTCTATATAGATAGGCGGAGTAATGACTGTTGAATAGCAGAGCGGACTCTCGAAAGGAAGATGCGGCAACATCTCTTCTGTCGAGCTGACGGATTGCGCGAGATCTGTGGATGCCAAGAACTCTTACACTGGTTTCGTGAAAGAATAGTGACTATAACAATGTTCGAGAGAAGTAGAAGAGATTCTGTAAATTCATTGGTCATTTATCCTTTAATCTGGATAGATGAGAATCTTTATGTTGCATAGGTTCTTCAAAATCTCATGCATTCACATCCTTTTCGACAAACTCTTCCGTGCATAAATTTTTTTATCTCTAAAATAAAATTACCCCATGTTCTGTTGAGGGGGAGTTTTGTTTTAAATATTAAGGGGGAGATAAGATTTCAAACTCTTTTTGATTCCCATAAAAAGGGGAGAAATATTTTCGAGCATAAACATACGTGCATATGTTTATCCAGATTTTGTGTAAATAAAAAATGGGGAGATTGTTGGATCTGTTTTACAGACCAGAATCTAAGTTTTGATTCACACAAAATCTGCTTCTATTGTAAAAATGCTCTACTTGACATGCGCAGCTTGCTTAGACTGGAGTAGACGTGAAGATATCCAAACTGGAACAGTGAGGGGACGCCTAAGCTGAACTAGTCGAAGATATCTAGCTGGAATAGTAAGGGGACACCAAAGCTGGTGAAGTTTACTTCCAGAAGTGCAGGGAACATCAAGCTGGCTCACCAGCCTGATGCAGAAGCAGCATTAAATCAAGCGTAGAATGAAGAGCAGAAGTGCAAAAATTGAAGCGCAGAGTTGCTCAAGTGCAGATCAAGTGCGATGTACAAGAGCAGTGATTGAGTATGAAGCCATATTCAAGAGCAGTGATCAAGTGCATGCTTGATCATTGAACACGGCAATAAGAAGTTCATCAGAGGGATTTCAGTCTTTGGGTAGACTGAATCAGAACTGCTTAACAGTTTGCTTGCGGATGATTTGGAGGAGGTGTCTGAATGGATCAAGAGTACAATCAAGCAAAACTGGGGCTTTGACGAGAATAATAGAGCCCAGCTGGTTAAGGACAAACCAGCTTGAAGATAAGGGGACCAGCCGGGAGCAGACAAACCAGCTGGTGGTATGATATCTGTGAGAAGCTTGATCTCACAGATATATCAACCAGCTGGGAATGGAGTAAAGCTGGAGCCTCAAAGCAGCTCGAAGAGCAGGAAAGAACAGAACAAGCTCCGCTGCAGACAAAAAGAGGCGTAGATGCAGAAGTTTCTCCAGAAGATCAGCTCGAAGATGAGAACAAAGAAGCTAGTGAGGAGAAGGAGAGAGCTCTGCAGGAGCTGATAAAGCAACCAGCTTAACAGAGAAACAAGCTGAGAAGCCTGAAACAGACAAATCAATATGGTCAAACAAAACAGTTTGAACAATCAAACGAAGACCAACTTAATTGGTTCAAACTGATTTGTTTCATCTTGTCTACATCAGGCACAAGAAAACAGAGCTCGAAGTTAGCAAAAGCTTCAGAATCGTCGATGAAAAGAGCTCAAGTCAAATAAAGCCTGCAAAGCATTAAAAGCTAATGGACACAAAGTACATATGCGTCAGAAGACTTTTCAGAACGGCTACAACTTTGTGTCCAACGGATAAATCCAGGCAGAGGCTTTATAAACAGGCGAAATGGAACAGAAGGAGCATGCGCAAACAGAGAGAGAGTTGTGCGAAGTTCAAAAACAAATACATCAAAAGGACGCAAAACATTAACCTTGGAAGACAATGAAAACCAGCTAGAACTAGGAGCACTTCCCAGGGTGTGTGAGGTCTAATCATTGAGAGAATATACTTACACTGTAAATCTTACACACACACACATTCACTCATATTCAAGAGTTGAGCGAAATAGATAAAGAGTGAATGTGACTCAATAATCTCCATTATAGTATTTGGACAGAGACGTTAAACAAGTCTAGTTGTCTTTCGCACTGAGACGTTAAAGAAGTGTGTGTAGTCTTTCGTACTGAGACGTTAAAGAAGTGCCGCCTTTCTCACTGAGGCATAAAATAAGGGTTGTTAGTCACACAGCTTGCGGGCTGGTGTGCAGTGGTGTGGCTAGGAGTTCTTGCGGCTGCGGGTCGTAGGAGTGGGTTGCAGCAAGGGTCGTTGTAATCAAAGTATTCTAGTGGATCATTCCCGTTGCGGAAGAAGAGGAGACGTATGAGAGTTAGCTCCGAACTTCCATAAACAAATTCAGCGTATTTTCTTTACAGCTTTCAGTATTTACATATTCATGCATAGCATATTTGTTTATACGCATAAAACTGTTTATTTGGCCTTCGAACGTTAGAGTGCAGTTTGAGTTATTTTCGCATGTTTTATTTACATTACTCAATCTGTATCTTGATGCTTTCAGTATTTACATATTCATGCATAGCATATTTGTTTATACGCATAAAACTGTTTATTTGGCCTTCGAACGTTAGAGTGCAGTTTGAGTTATTTTCGCATGTTTTATTTACATTACTCAATCTGTATCTTGATGTACAAAGTATTCAAGAACACTGAGCTATTGCAGCTCAATATAAGTTAACCAGATCGTTCGGCCGTATGTCGAGCTGATTTCAGCATTCAGCTGGAATCAGCATGTTGAGCGCTTGCTTTGTATCAAGCTTATTTCAGCTTCCAGCTGGAACCAGTTTGGTTATCGCAA
This sequence comes from Dorcoceras hygrometricum, assembly GCA_001598015.1. Lineage (NCBI taxonomy): Eukaryota > Viridiplantae > Streptophyta > Magnoliopsida > Lamiales > Gesneriaceae > Dorcoceras > Dorcoceras hygrometricum. The sequence continues at coordinate 139,482 of KQ997544.1, read as the reverse complement.
CCCGGCTTCAATGCCTTGCTGAATCCTGCGTCTTATCATTCGATCTGGTTACACCCTCTAAGAACTGGTTATTGATCGAATAACTGGTCATTGCACATAGATTGAGGGTTAAATCGATCCCCAACAACTTGGTTTAAGCCCATGGAAATCTATAAATATGTGCTTGGGGTATTCATTTTACTCGCACCAAAAATTTATATTCACAACTAATATTCTGGGTTGAGAATTCCCTTCTCGCCTTTAGTTATATTTTTCTCCTCTTCCTCCTTTCCCCTCGATCTCGTCGCCCGCCACCGACTCCGCCGCCGCTTGCCGCTGTCGTCGGAAGTTGTTCCGACCATCTTCGCGAGGAGATTCAATTCGTGAAACTTTTGTTGTTTTTCTAGTGCAAACCAACGAAGGAATTGAGATTCTAGTCGTGGACCGGATTAGAACGCCGTAGCTATTCAACCGTTGAAGTGCCAATTCCCTAGTGGAACTGGTCGGAGCCAGACGCCTAGACATCAGCAAGGTAATCTTCTAAACATCCTATGAATGTTTAGATTACTTTTAGGTGTATTGACCGTTCCCTGACTCAAAATTTTAAATTCTTCCGCTGCACCTCGAGAGGGGATCTGGATCCGCCGCTACGCCAACGTATAACGTGTGATTTTATCACAATTTTGAGCGTTCTCTACTGATATATTAATTTTTAATGGTTGTGATTTTATTGTCTTTTGAAATGCTTTTTGAATCGGACGATTACAAACATTGAATTTCAAACGTCTTTCGAACACACATAAACACATGTCCATAACGTCTTTTCACCTTTCACACATATATATAGAACTGTAATCTGTCTTCTCTCTTACGCTTCCAAAAATTATCTTTGCAAACACTTTCGAGTACTCATCACACAATGCTTTTTAGCTTTAATTCCTTGTGAATCAAACCGCACACTATTTTTCTTTTAGCTACTTTGAAATGGAATCTTTCACTAACAATGCTCTGCATATGAAATTTTAATTAGTTCTCTCAATATCTTATGAAGGAATGGTGAGAATGTTTTGCTCTTTGGATTCATCTATACTTGAGGTTTTCTGGTGTTTTAGGGTCTGTCTATTGGGAAGTTCTGAATTAGTTTTTCACTGGAGAATCGATTATCAGTGGGACAATGGTTAGTACTGTTGAGGAAAGGATGTATACTAACCCCGCATATGTTTGCTGAGATTTTTTAGTAGCCGGCCAAGGAAGTTATGGGTTTTTCTGGTTTGTCGACTAGGGCTATGGAGGACACGAAGTTTGTGTTCCCACTTCCCACTGTATGGTGCTTTTTTTAAGCCTTAAAGTATGAAGAAGGAAAGGAATGTGGAGTACCGTCTTCTGAAAGACATAGTGGCGAAGTCTCTGGCTGCAAAGGTTGGGCCTTTGATGCTATTACTTCAGAAAGGTTTCACATGATGGTGGCGATCAGCGCCTGTATAAAAGTAAACTGCACAAGTATTCTGTTTGGAACTTTGACCGTGACAATGGCTACGCCAGCCATACAGTCCCAAGGTTATGCTGTTCAATTAAGCAGACTGCTGGATAAATTCTCGGGAATAGACCTCGGTGAGTCAATTGTCCGGCATCCTCTGGAAATGATGAACACCAAATCTATTCACACTTACAGGTTGAATAATGTCCCCTCTATCTCCGATTTCTTTGAGAGCAAAAGGCAGATCGGAGAGGCAGAAAATAAGGTTGATGTAGAAAAGAGGAAAGTTGTTAAGGACTGCAGAGCTGCCGAGTTGAAGAAGAAAAAGCTCGAGAAAAATAGGAAGGAAGCGGCTGGGGGAGAAGTTGCTAAGAAGAAGAAGTCAGCGGGAGAAGGATCCAAGGTCTAACCCATCCAAGTGTAATCTGAGGCCAGCTTAGAGACAGATGAGCAACCCCTGGATACAGTGGCAACAGCACAAGCATTTGGAAATGGTGGCAAGATCTCCAAACAATGACTAAGGCTCCTGCAATCCGATTCAAAATCATCCGCATCGGGTGATACCCAAGCTTCAACTACCATGTTCTCACCGGCTAGGCAGGCTAGATCGAAGAGGTCAAAGCTGGTAAAGTCAATTTCTACTATTCCTATTGTCATGGTTGAAGCCATGCAATATGTTGTTCAGGAAAATTCTGAACGGGAGAAGAGTCCTGAGTTTGTGGGTGGTGGCCCAACCAAGAAGAGTACAATTATCAAAGATATCAGCTGAGCCACCCACTTCCTGTCTAATATTGATCCAGCTGATAAGAGAAAATGCATGCTAGAGGCAATGAACAAGCCAAACCCAGTTCAGGAGCAGTTATTGCTGGTGGTCCAATCTATCCAGGATACTATGGACCCCTACATTAGATGTTTTGATCAACGGAAAAGGTTTCAAACTGTAGTACGCTTCAATAAAATCTTGTCAATGACATCCATGGAACATATGGTAAAAACTGAGGATTTTCTTCTGCCATGGGCCGAGACAGATAAAGTTTTAGATCAAATGGAGAGACAAGAGCTGATTGGTTTTAGGATGTTTGAGCAACTCATTAGGAAGGTTGTGGAATCACACTGGAAGACCTTTGACAAAGACGCACCCACAGCCAACCATGATTTTACTGACCATCCATCTATTGGAAGGAGAACTGAAGTAGATCAATGATCAATACAGGCATTTTCGTGCGACAGCTGGATTTCCTATTGAGCTTCCTGAACAATCTATCCATGGAGAAGCTTTTGGGGGAACACATTCTGGTGTTTCTATGGCAGAGCTTTGACAGTAAAAGGATCAAAGATCTACCCGAATCAATTGATCAGTCGGCTCAAAATTTGATTGAGATAGAACAAGATCCGATGAAGATATTAGTGCAGAAGGCTCAAGACTATTCAGAGGAGAAGAGCACTCAAGCAGCATAGGAACATCAAGTGAGCATTAGGCTCAAATTCATGAGGAAGAGGAACTAGCTCTCATAGAAAATAGTCCAAAGGGATATAAAGGTGAATGTAGCTCTAAGGACAGGATTTTTTAGATGTTTCCAGACAAAAATTTCAGCTTTCTTGAAGCAGATAAAAATTTTTTGGAGCGGGATATACCCATTGCCATATGTGAAGATACCGATATAGATTCAGATTGAGTTGTAGAATCAATGTACAGATAAAGAGGAACATCGGGTTCCAATTCAGACTGTTAGATTTGATATTGTACAGAAGCTGTTTGAACCGGTTTAGATCACGCCCGAGTTGTATAAGGCCGCGCGCAATCTGAAAGACGATAAAAACGAGCTGCAATAGCTCTGGTTCTTGAATTCATTAAGCATCGAGAAGTATATCAGATCTGACATAAAAACCAAGATGAAAAACATCTGAAATATTCTCTAAAATCGAAACTAAGTTTAAAACACAATTTGATAAAAACATCTTTGAAAACATGAATGCAGAGAGCTATTAAAATCTTTACGTTAGATTTTTTTATGGAAGTTCGGAGCTCAATCTCTAGTGTCTCCCCTATTCCAAACCGAAAGGCTTCACTAGAAGACTTTGATCATGCAACAATTTGTACTGATCCACCTCAGCTGAGACTTATCCACTGTCCAAAGTTGAGCTCCTAGACACTTCTCTATACAAGAGCTCGTAAGATGTGTCAACTTCATCTTTAAGAACATGTTTAACGTCTCTGTTCAAAGATTACAAAAACTAAGTTTTATGTCTTCGTGTAAAGATAGATTTGTGTAGATTTGGGGTGCGATTCACTCATCTATTCTATTCAGCTCTCGATTCTCATATAAGTGAGTGAATATGTGTGTGAGAAATATTATAGTAAATAAACTCTCGAATGTCTCCTCACAGACTGGGAAGTACTTCTTCAAAACTGATAGACTCAGCATTCGACTTTTACGATTAAGCTCCTCTGATCTGATAGTCGACTTCTTCGTTCCTGTTTTCTTCCCATGGCGAAGACTCTCTCTGTTTTCTCTTCCTGTGTAGTTCTGTCTCACTGTTCATTTGCCACTCTCTCTTCACATCATTTTTGTTCGTATCTCTTATTCTCGTCGTTCTTTATCAGTTCAGCATGTGTATATAAGGCCTCTGGTCTTATGTTACCGTTGGACATAATCTCCTAATCGTGAAAAGTTTCTGTAAAGTTTCTGACATTGTGTCCTTATTGTCCTTTCATCGTACATAGGTAGGTGAGAACATTTAATATTCTTTGTACTTGCTCTGAACCTGATAATGTCAAAGCATATAATTTGAACTACTTTAATTCAGTCTTCACATAAGCTCTTGTTCGAACTTCTTTGCTCGTCTAAGCTGACTTGCTCTTAGCTGAAGGCCTCTGAGCTGATCTGCTCCGAGCAGTTATAATCTAAGAATTGCTGTGATTTGCTCTTTAACTCGATCTTGTTTCTTATTCTTCTCAGTTGATAGCCTCTCAGATGGTTGCCTTTCATCCGATTGTCTCTCAGCTGATATACTACAAAGCTCCATCTGATCTGTTCTTGCTCTAAGCTGCTTCGTTCATCTCTGTTATGCTTGAAGTTGTTTCGTTCTTTTTTTCGTCTAAGTTGTTCCTGTGATTCTTATCTAAGCTGCTCTTGTTCTAAGCTGCTCTTAGCCGATGAGCTCTGTGCTGATTTATCTCTGATCTGAATGTCGTATCTGCTTTCCTCTGAGCTGATCTGGTCTAAGCTAATCTTGCTGATGTTCCAGCTTATATCAATACTAAGATGACTTGTATCACTAATATGTCTGAGCTATTCGTCTAAGCTGATCTGCTTCTCTCTAATCTGCTCTTAGCTGTACTGCTCTTGATCTTGGAACTGATCCTATAATAAGCTCCATCTGATCTTCTTCTTCTCAGGAGAGCTCAGTTCTTCGCTTATACTGTACAGTTCTTTATCTTTCAGCTTGGCTTTGATCTGATATGAATCTAGCTAAGTCTGTGCACTTACGTAAACTGTTAGATACAAAATAACAAGTTTAGTGTTCATCGAAATTAAGATCTGATCTGCTACACAGATCCAACAATCTTCTCTATGTGATTAACACAAAACTTGGAAAAATAAAAGTACAAGTAAAATGATTTGAAATATGTCTCCCGCTTTTGTGGCAACAAAAAAGGATTAGAAATCTTGTCTCCCCATTAATAATTAAAATGAAATCTCCCTATTAACACAACACGGGGTTTATAGTTTTCGAAAAGAAAACATATTTTGGAAGGGACGATGATTTGCAAAAAATAGCATGCATGATAAGAATTTTTTAAAGAAAAATCATAGGCTATTGAAAATTCTCATCTATTCAGATTAGAGAATGAAGATTGAATTCACAGAATTTCTTCCATGTTTCTCTGTTTCTGTCACATGCGCTATTATCAGCTCAATAAAAAACAATGGAAATGTCGACACATATTTCGTGAAAGCGTGTCAGCTCGATAGAAGACATAACTGTAATTCAAAATGCATTACTCCCCCTATCTTTCATAAAATGAGTTTTAAAACCTAAAATAATTTTGTAGCACATATAGATTTTCTGCAAGATAAAACAAATTTTGAAAGAAATTATCAGAGCACTAGATTTTAAAATTTTTTTTATTATCTACTCAATCTAAGAGATAAATGACCTTCGATTCACAGACTATCTTCCAGTTTTCTCTAACTTTGGCACAGTCAAAATTAAAGATTTTGGCATCCACACAGATCTCTTGCAATCTGTGTTAGCTCGATGAAAGATGTACATATGTAACTATCTGTTATTCAAAAATTCATTACACTCCATGTGTTTTTAAATTGAACAACCTTTAGAATTTTCAATTTAAAATGAACGCTCTTTTCAAGAACAACCTGCTCTAATACCAGTTGTTAGGACCGGTTTAGAACGTCAGAGCTGTATAAGGCCCCGCGTAGTCTGAAAGATGATAAAAACGATCTAAAATAGCTATGGTTCTTGAAATTATTGATCACGGAAAAGTATATCAGATCTAGTATAAAAACCAAAGAGTAAAACATATGAAATACTCTCTAAAATAGAAACTTAGTTTAAAACATATTTTGTTAAAAATAGCATTGAAAACATGAATGCAGAAAGCTATTAAAATCCGTAAGCTGGATTTGTTTATAGAATTTCGGAGCTCAATCTCCTACGTCTCCTCTTATTCCAAATAGGAATGGTTCACTAGAAGACTTTGATCATAACAAAATTTGTACTGACCCACCTCATCTCGGACTTACCCACTGTACAAAGCTGAGACTCCTAGACTCTTCTGTTAGGATAAAAAATGGGCGTGTTCATGAGCTCTCACACAGCTCACCTAGGCTCTCACACAGCCTAAGATACCGAGCCCTCAAGTTGCGTACATTTCAAGAGATTTTGAAAGAAAAGCTGCACGCAACAAGTCAATCCGGATCGTGCATAAAACATACCAACGGCTCTGCGAGCTGGTTCAACCTGTGCGATCTGGTTTATTTGTAACTTGAGCTGCAATAGCTCAGTGTTCTTGACTTTTAAGTGCACCGAGATACATATTGAGTACCGAGATAAAATCATGCGGAAATAACTCAAATTGAACTCTTATAATCGAAATATCATTAACGGTTTTTGTTTAACACAGTTGTTAAATATGCAGTGCGTATGAATGTAAATTCAGAAAGATGTAAAACGATACGCTGCATTTGTTTATGAAAGTTCGGAGCTGAATCTCCTACGCCTCCCCTTATTTCACAATCGAGAAGAATCCACTAGAAGACTTTGATTACAGCGGCCTCCGCTGCAACACGATCCTACGACTAGCAGCGACAAGAACTCCTAGCCACCACTGCACACCAGCCCGCAAGCTGCGTGTGTCTAACTTTATTTCTTTCATACCTCAGTGTGAAAGGATACATACACTTCTTTAACGTCTAAGTGCGAAAGAAAACGTAGAATTGTTTAATGTCTCTGTCCAAAGACTACAATGGAGAGCTTCAGATTTGATTCACTCAATTTTTTGTTTCGCTCAACTCTAGAATATATGAGTGAATCGTGTGTGAGATTACAGTGTATGCTCACCTCTCAAACATAAAATCTCACACACTGGGAAGTGCTCCTAACCGAGCTGGTTTCATCAATGTCTTCCCAGAGCTTGTGTTGTGCGTTCTTCTGTTTACATTTTGGACTTGCACAACACTTCGCTCTTCTCTCGCTATGCTCTTTTTGTCCACACTTGCTCTCGCTCTTTTTGCGTGCTCTTCTTCTTGTTATGTATATCCTGACGCGGAGATTAATCAGTTGGACACAAAGTTGTAGCCGTTGAAAGTCTTCTGACACTGTTGTACTTTGCGTCCTTTGTCTTTTAATGCGTTGCAGGATTTTCTTTACTTTAAGCACGTGGGCACTGTACTTGAGAAGAAAATACAAGCAAATCATAATACTGAAAAGCAATATTCATATAGTCTTCTATTCAAATCGCTTTGCTAGTAGATTTGATATATCTGTCATGCTATCCGAACCGGTTTGTCCTTAACCAGTTTACCATATTTTCTGTGAGGACTAAAAATCTGTTAAGTATGATTTAATGGCTAATCATCTTTTGGGATTAAGAATTGTCACGGAAATTGTGATTTCTGGATGTTCAGTTTTGGTGTGGAGTTGATCAGCTGTGAGTTGCTGGTTATCGGGTGAAATAAGTGTTGAATTTGGAGTTCAGTAGTTGCATTTTCCTATCGGGAAATGGTTCCAGTAGTGTTTCAGATTTGAGGTTCATCGCTGGGAAGATGCTAGGCCAGCAGCGTCGTTGCGCGAGATTTTCGGGCGTTCAGATGTTGCCTAGCGTGTTTTCAGTAGCGAGGGTTGGAACGACAGCGTTTTGGATTAGCGAAGAAGACAGCAGTGAGTTGCATGAGCATTCAGATGTTGGTATTCAGCAGTGGCGTAATCAGATGTCAACGCAGCAGTGAGGGTTTAGCGAGAGGCAGTTGTTAGCGTTAGCTCGTGTGCGTGAGAAGATGCCACGAGTTGGTCAACAGCTGAGTTGACTGCTGGTGAGTTATAGTTTTCAGATGTTGGTTGTTTTGAGAGAGATATGTTCTCAGCTGTTGAAGCGCTGCTACGTCGTTTTGATTAGTTGGTGCGACGTTGTGAGGATTGAGAATTTAGATTAGTGATTAATTGATTTGATTTGGTATTAATCACGTGAATTTTGAGGTTCCTGCCGATTTTTGAGCGTTGCGATAATTTTTGGAAAATTTAGTCGTAGCGATTTTGGAGCAAAATGTCAGCAGCAAGTTACTGTAGCTCCTGCTGGTGGATTTTGAATCAGCAGAGATGACGTCAGCGTGACGCAATGAGAGCTGCTGGTTTAGTTTCGAGTTTGAAGTCGCTGCTGGCAGATGTTGTATTTAGCGTGAGATTGAACGAGGAAGCGACACGTGTTAGTCAACATTTTGGAGTGTTGACTATTGGATTCAGCAGTTGCGCTTATGTGGCGCGATCAGCCGATGTTTTGAGGAATCAGTCGCAAGAGCTGTTAACAGATATGATGACGTAGGAGTGACGTATTCCTTTCTGCTGGTAGTAGATCGCGTTGTGTTGGTTGCTGCTGACCAGCAGGCGCGCAAGTACTTTAACGTTGAGAAGCGGCGTCGTTTGAATTAGTTGAAACGCTGCATTTTGAGCTTTTCGTTTGAGAGATCAGCGGTTGGCAGAAATGCTTGCGTAACTAAAGTGACGTTGTTTGGATTAGTAGATGCGTCGTCGTTTTGAGTGATTTCTCGCGACCAGCAGATGGATTGTTTTGAAGAGAGAGCTGTTACCAGCTCTTGGTCGTTTTGCTTGCGAGAGCTGTTGTCAGCTGATGTTTGCTACGTCGTCGTTTTGATAAGTTGGAACGGTGTCGTTTTGAAGTGTTTACGTGCGATTGCTTATTTGGTCGTTGCTGCTGAATTTAACGAAAGGAAAAGAGAGGACTGCTGCTGATAGACTTCTGCTGGACACTTCGATTGATTTTAATGTATCAGCAGGCGAGGATTTAAGAGGTATTTATAGAAGTGTTGATCGACACTTAGAATTATTTTGAGCCAGTTATTTCTTATCTCTTCTTCTCCAAACCCTCGTCGAGCTACTGTTCACCATGACTTTCCACCACCGATTTCCATCGCATCCAGCCTTTGTTTTTGACGTTCTTGGTGGCGCTGGACTCCTTGAGACTTGCTCTTTCCATTGATACTAGTTTGGAAGCTAGGAGCGACGAGTTGAGAAATCCTGTAGGCCCTGCTCGTTCGTGAATTGCTGGTTTCGTTGAGCAGATTCAGCAGTTGTTTCTTTTGAGCTTTTTGGTGAGCATTTCTTGTAGTTTGAGCTCGGTTTTTAGTAGTTAATGCCTGCGTGGAAGTGTAGGATTGAAGTATGCTTCTGGCCGTGGATTAGCGTGATTGTGTAGCTGAATTGAGCTAAGATATTAGCTATGTTGTAACAGATTTCAGCTTCCAGGAAGTTTCTTGCTGCGTGAATTGAGCCAGGAGAAATCTGTTAGGTAATTCGAAGAAGGAAGGTACGAATTGAGCAGCTCTTAGCAGTTTCGAGCTTGGACATGTCTATACTTCGATGTTGTGAGATCTGTGGCTTTACTGATATGTGCTTACGTGAACCAGTTACTGTTTTTGATTGAATGTGCATACTGTTTTACGTTTAGGCATATTATGTATTGAGCATGGATATTGAATGGCATTCATGCATACATCTTGAGCCTGAATTACAGATCGATTTGATAACCTGATTGGGTGCCACGTTGTGACTGGCCGATGGTTGGGTCGTGCCCGAAAAGTCCAACGCTATCGTCGGAGCGGTGACTACCGGATACGAGTGTCTACCGCCGAGCTGTGATGGGCTGACGGGCCCCGATGATCACGGACCGATGATTTCCCGGTTGATAGACCGTGGTATAAAGGCGACATGATATGATTTGCCGGTTGTTGCACCGGTCTAGCTGACTGATTTCCTTTGACAGCCTCATGCATTCATAGCATTGATTTATAGCTTGTTGCTTGTTTATCTGCTTTGATAGCTCTTCGTACTGAGGCTTGACCTCGTACTTGTTTTCCTGCTTTTGTTGTTTGGGTCTGCGTTGCCCATTTGCAGGAGTTTCAGGTAACCTAGCTGGGCAGAGTGGAAGTTCAGCTGGTCGATCCCCGCGTCCGTGAGTCCCAGTCTATTTATGATATGTATTGAACCGGGGGATGCCCCGTGTTATCATGTATTGGGGATCTGTATTTTGAATTGATATTATGTGGTTACTTGTTGCATGAGTTTGAGTTAACTCATATTTTGAGTATTGAATATTTTGAATGTATGATTTGAAGTTCAGGCCCATTGTATTTCGAAAAATTTTTAAGCCCTGATTTTAAGTTTCCGTGTTTATGCGCTTATTGTGTGTTAATTGTTAGTAATTAGCACGGGGCCTGACAGGTGATATGGACAGTGTTTAACTTATGTTGGAGTGTCTTTCTCACTTTGGGCATATGGCTAGGTTGAGAGTCAATTCTATGAAGTCGGGTATACATATTGCGGGGGTTCCTGACTCTACTAAGCATATGTTCATTCATGTTTCAGGCTTCAGAGAGGGTAACCTCCCCTTTAGGTACCTTGGCATTCCCCTCTCCTAAGCTAAGCTTCGCCGATCGGATTATGGTGTACTTATTGAGAACATATAGGGGAAGCTTATCTCTTGGTCTAAGAAAACTCTTTCTTTTGCTTGGATATTGGAGCTTATTCGCACTATTCTGCAGGGTATTGAGTGCTTTTGGCTATCTATTCTTCCTATCCCGTGCTATGTCATTTGGTAAAATCTACATCTTGTGTAGGAAATTTATGTGGAATAGTAGTAGGCCTCCGTTTGCTTGGAAAACCCTGTGTCTTCATAGGGACGATGGAGGATATGGTCTGAGGGACTTGAGACAGTGGAACAAAGCCTTACAAGCTAAGACTCTGTGGAAAATTCAGACAAAGAAAGACTCCTTATGGGTAAAATGGATTACATATCATTATTAGGAGGATTTTAGTACTTGGAAGCCGAGGAAGGACTCTGGTTTGTTTAAGAAGCTTATTGCTGTGAGGGAAATTTCAGGGTTGGCAGGTTCAGGTGCCGATTTGGGATGCTTATTATCCTTGTGGTTCGAGGGTAGACATGGAACAGGGCTTGCCTATGATTTCTTTGTGTCCAAAGAGAGACGTTGGCCATGGAAATGCCGAAGCACTAATTCTCTTTTTAGCTATTTGCCATGGCAAATTCCTCACTAGAGACAGATTGCCTTTTGCTATTCTTCAAATGTTCTCTTACATGGAGGATTTGGAGCATGGTTAAAGATTGGCTTAACATCGAGACGTTTTTGGACAGAAGACAGAGTATCCTAAGGCACTTTCGAGGGAACTGAGGGGAAATAACACATTAGCAAAGCTTTGAGTTGCCGCCTTATCTGCTCTATTACATTTGGAATCTGCGGAACAGGGCATGCTTTGAGAATGAAATCCTTGAGGTTGTTGTTTTGTATCGTAGAATCCAAATTACTGTGTTGAGATGTTTTGAGATTTGATCTGTTGATTGTTGACTTTTGATCTTTCACTATTAGACATCGATTTTTAATCCCTGGGTATGCCCAGTGTATTTGTACTATTAACTCATTACCTTATATGATATTCATATTCAATATAAAAAAAAGAATCATCTAGACTTTTCATTGGTAGAAATAGAGCATCATACACCTTCTCAGTGACAACATTGTTAAGATAAAATTTATAATTTTTGGTGATAACGAAAACTAGACTAAGAACTGAACCTAGGACTAAGATCTGGAACTTAATTAATCGAGCTTTCGAAAGGATTAAGAAGTTCAGATCTGGATTTCATGCTTTATCAGATCAGAGCTTATCAGATTTGGGTATTCGGGTTATTTTCAGTTGTTGGGTTAAGCATTGCAGATCCGAGCAAATCAGATGAGAACAGATCAGATCTGAAGGTATCAGTTTTGTACAGAGGCTTCGTTTCAGATCATAGAGATTGGAACAATATATAACGGGAATATAGCTTATCAGATGAGATGAGAGCATTCAGATCAGGTTATATATAAGTTTCAGTTCACAGATTTTATTTGAGTAACCCGGTCAGTTATTTCAGTTTTGAGGGACAGAGTTTTTCAGATCTGGTTATAATTTATAAGAGAGAATACAGCGTATCAGATTCAGTTATTTCAGGAATTCAGATTTAACTATATTTCTGTATTAAATATATATAACGGGAATATAGCTTATCAGATGAGATGAGAGCATTCAGATCAGGTTATATATAAGTTTCAGTTCACAGATTTTATTTGAGTAACCCGGTCAGTTATTTCAGTTTTGAGGGACAGAGTTTTTCAGATCTGGTTATAATTTATAAGAGAGAATACAGCGTATCAGATTCAGTTATTTCAGGAATTCAGATTTAACTATATTTCTGTATTAAATAAAAAAAGGGATCTTTCATAAATTTCAGATCTGACAATTTTTAACGAGAAGAGCAGACAGAGCTTCAGACTTGAAAGTGATATATTTTCAGATTAGTCAAAAAGGGGGATGAAGAGCAAATTTCAGATTTAAGGTCTCAGTGCCAAAACAGATTTAAGCTTCGGATTTTAACAGCTATACATTCCAGAGGAATCAACGATCGAGATTTAATTGTATAAAGCCTGTTAGACAAATGGATGAAAGAGACTCCGTTCAGAGCTATTTGGAGAATACTTTTCAGGACGCAGAGTTGGTCTATTCGATGTTTACCTATATTGGGTATTAAAGTAAAAAAGCTCTGACAACTTTAGACAGACCTTTGCATAGCATTAATGGAGCATTTAATGCGTTGATATGATGAAAATATGCAAACAAGGTCTGTGTCTACTGGCTCATTTATGACCGTTGAAGATGGGAGAGTATATATACCTCAAGAAATTCAAACGGAGAAGTTCCGGATACTTTACGCTCTCGTTTCTCATTCTCTAAGTCGCTGGTCATTCAAAGTTCATTTACACAGTCTTTCGACATACCAGCTTACACCATCTCGAAGAACATTTCTTTAGTTCTTTATTAGAAAAACCTTCGAGATATCTTCTGGTTTACATCTGTAAAAAAGTTTCATTGTAAAGAAACCAGAAGATTTACAGAACTCATTTGTTTCATGTCTATTATAAAATCGTATTTGAGTTTGTAACGAACTTGCTGTGTGAAGCAGTTCGAAAAATTATTTGATTGTAAACAACAGTGATATCTGTGTAGTTTGGAGTTGCTAAGAGTTCACTGTAGTTGAGGCTCAAGTGATCGGGTGTCTACAGTAGCTGTATTCATCAAATTCTTCTAGTGGAACTTTCCTGAAAAGGAAGAAGGGGAGACGTAGGATTTAAGATCCGAACTTCCAAAAACAAATCCTTGACCCTTATCTTTTATTTACTTGCATTACTTGCATCATATTTATTATTAACTGTTCATTGTTTAATCGATTTCTTTCCACACAATATTTGTTAACCGAGAAAACAGATTAGGACTGAGAGCCTCAGATCTGGTCACTCAGATCTGAGTTAAGTGAGGCTTGTAAAAACAGTTTTAAGGTTTCGAAAAATCAAAAATCTAAGGAGTTCATTCAACCCCTCCCTCCCCCCCCCCTTCTGTACTCCTAAGTTTGTTTTAAACACTTTTTCGATTCCATTGATCCTATCAATTGGTATCAGAGCTTGAACTCTCAGTTATTGAACAGTGTGATCTTTGTGCTTATATATTCAATATGTCTACTTATCACAACTAAATTCTTATGTTTTCTAAGGAGGAGTATGACGACTATAAGATCAGGATGCAAGCCCATTTAGCCACACAAGACGATAACATGTGGTTTGTCATTACAGATGGACCCATGAAGATGAATAAGGCTAATACGGCGATGGCAATTACAGCTGGTGCTCCACAGTGGATTGAGAAAACAAGAATGGAGTATACACCAGAAGATAAGAAAAAGGCGAACTTGGATAATGTGGCGAAGGACATTCTTTATAAGACGCTGGATAAGAAAATATGTTCAGCAAAATCAAGACATGCGCTACGGCCAAGGAGATTTGGGAGAAGTTGACAAAGATTTGCGAAGGAAATAATGAGACTAAGGAGAACAAGCTAACTGTTGCCCAACAAAAGTACGAGTCCATCAAGATGAGAGAAGGCGAAACAATGGCGGAATTCGATGAGAGATTCAGTGCTGTGGTGATCGAGCTTACTAGTCTTGGTAAAGAGTACAGTAACAAAGATCTAGCCCTCAAGGTGATGAGAGCATTGCCGAGGGAGTGGGATGTAAAGACAATGGTGATCCGAGAGTCCAAGGATCTAAACAAGCTTGAGCTCCATGATCTGTTTGCTAATCTGAAAGCCTACGAGTTTGAGCTGGAGACCAGATATGAGGCACCATCGACCTCAAAACCAACCAAGGCTCTTGCTGCTGCAACTTCAGAACCGAGTTCTCCAATCACTAGCAAGACAGTAGAACAACTGAGCAACGACGTCATGTCCCTATTCGTCAAGAAGTTTGGGAAATTCATGAGAAGAACTCAAAATCCTTCTTTTTATTATAACAATGCACACAATCTAAAAAGATTTCTATTGATTTAAATTCTTATAACTGTGGTCGACCAGGGCACTTCGCAGCAGATTGCAACAGGCCCAAGAAATAGGACAGATCTAAGAGAGATGAGAAGAGGTCCACAGAACGATCCAAAGAAAGATCCATAGAAATAAGAAGGACCAGATATGAGAAGAGGCCCCACAAGAGATATGATTGTAAAGTGATGGTTGCTAAAGAGAGCAACAAGAAATGGGCGGATTCAGATTCGGATACTACCTCAAACAGCTCTTCTAGCGAAAATGAGCAAGAAGAGGTTCACTGCCTGATGGCCAATCAAACAACGGATGATGAGGTATTTGATTTATCCAATACTGAATTTACACGTGAGGACCTTATCAACGCACTAAATGAAATGGTCCATGAGTACCGTAAGTTATCTCAGACATTCGAGGCGATCAAAGCGGAAAACGGATGTTTGAAAAATAGCTCATTTGAATCAAGCACTGCTCAGCTTGAGGATACTGACAGTTTACAAACATAGTTAAGTAAGCTGAAAATCTAGAATGATCTTTTGAGAACCAAGTCCTGTGAGCTCTCATCTAAGAATGAGCCATTAAGTCAAGTGATGAGCTCCTAGACTAAGTCTTCTGTTTCCTTGGGAAAGCTGCACGAGACCCAAAGGCCTTTGAATGACAAATCTGGCTTAGGTTTCAGTGTCAGTGAAAGCAGCTCTGGGGAAACTAGTACCCAGTCAGATCTGGCCTATGACAAGTTCAAGAAGATGAATTTTGTCAAAGCCAGTGTGATACATGATGCATGTGAGTCAGTGAAGTACGATGATCAGATTTTGCCAAAGCTGAACCATAAGGGAAACAAGGTTATACCAAGCCTGAGAACTGCAATCCTAGTTGGCTAAAGAACATACTTGAGAAAGATAATGCAAAAGCTGGATCTAAATCGTCTGTTCCGAACCAGGAAAGGCGTGGTTTGACAAAGGAAAAATCTATATGGGTAAAGGTTCAGCCCAAAAGAGATCTGAATGGTCAAAGTGCGAAAACAAAGCTCAACAGATCACGTAATGTTTCTGCACGAACACTATTGGATATCCATACTGAGAAAACTGTAAAAGTAATTCAAGTATGGGTCCCGAAAGGGGTAATCCTATCTAGACCAAGTAAAATTGGATACCAAAAGTTTTTTTTCATGATTGCAGGACAACAGGTACAAAGCTTCAGAAGAATCTATCATTTGGTATTTGGATAGCGGATGTGCGAGGCACATGATGGGAAATCCAGAGCTGTTGTCAGATGTGAAGCAACACAAAGGAGCCAAAACTATTTTTGGTGATAACTCACACGGTAATGCGAAAACAAAGCTCAACAGATCACGTAATGTTTCTGCACGAACACTATTGGATATCCATACTGAGAAAACTGTAAAAGTAATTCAAGTATGGGTCCCGAAAGGGGTAATCCTATCTAGACCAAGTAAAATTGGATACCAAAAGTTTTTTTTCATGATTGCAGGACAACAGGTACAAAGCTTCAGAAGAATCTATCATTTGGTATTTGGATAGCGGATGTGCGAGGCACATGATGGGAAATCCAGAGCTGTTGTCAGATGTGAAGCAACACAAAGGAGCCAAAACTATTTTTGGTGATAACTCACACGGTAACACTATGGGTAAGGGTAAGCTTATCCATGGTAACATTTCCATTAATGATATCCTTGTTGTTGAAAATTTGTGCTGTAATCTGATTAGTATAAGTCAGCTGTGCGATAGTGGTTACACAGTTAACTTTCAAAAGCACACATGCACAGTTCAGAGTCCGGATGGTCTGACTGTATTGGTAGGAAAAATATCGGGGAATACCTACGTGGTCAATTGGTCAGAGCAGATGGGATCTGAACAGATTTTCCTAGCAGCTGACTCTTCCAAGAGCTGGTTGTGGCACCAGAGGATGAACCATCTGAACTTCAAAACTCTTGCCAAATTGAGTAAGCTCGAATTGGTTTCTGGTATGCCCAAAATAAATTTTTCTAAGGACAAGATTTGTGCAGCATGTCAGCTGGGAAAACATATTCGTTCAACTTTTAAAAAGAAAGGCAGTATTCGTTCTTCCCGAAGCTTAGAGCTTTTACATATGGATCTTTTTGGTCCTATACGCGTAACGAGCTTAGGGGGAACAAATTACACACTGTTTGTTGTTGACGATTTTACAAAATTTACATGGGTGCTGTTTTTAAAATCAAAAGATCAGACTGTTGACCTAGCTTATCAAGCTTTTAAAACGTTTGCAAAATGAAAAATCTTGTACTGTCAATCGGATAAGATATGATAGAGGTACATAATTTTTAAATTATAAGCTGTCATCTTATCTGGAAGAAATTGGAATTAAGCATGAGCTTTCAGCAGCTAGAACTCCTCAGCAGAACGGGCTGGCTGAGAGGAGAAACTGAACTTTAAAAGAAGCTTCTAGAACTATGATTGCATATTCCGGTATTTCACAAAAATTTTGGGTAGAAGCAGTTAACACAGCCTGCTACACTCAAAACAGATCTATGATCAATAAGAACCATGGCGTTACCCCATATGAGATCTGGAGTGGCAAGAAACCTGATATATCGTATTTCAGGGTTTTTGGGTGCAGATGTTTCATTCGCAATAACGGCAAGAAGCACCTAACAGCTTTCGATGCTAAATCTGATGCAGGTATATTTTTTGGATACTCAGCTGTGAGCAAAGCCTACAGAGTGTTCAACAACCGAAGCCTGACTGTTGAAGAATCAGCTCACGTAGTATTCGACGAGACCAGTTTTAGTTCCAACTCAGCTGCAAGCCTGAATGATCTGTGCACACGTCTGGAATCAACCAGCTTAGAAGAATCAAGTGATGATGTGCCACAACAAAGATATTCAGCTGAGATACAACCAGCACTGGACACACCCCACGACAATGCACAAGCAGATCTGACAGGTAACCCAGAAGTCATTGATTTGACTATTGCTGACCCTGTACAGGAACAGAAATCATCTAGTGTGCCAGCTGCAGGTGTTGAACCAACTACTGCTCAAGTGGATACACAAACAGAGCCTACAGTACATCAATTGGTATCTAGACCAGCTTCAGATGCGCAAGCTATCAACGAATCTCATCAATTAGCATCTGGTTCGAATCTGGAACAAAGTTCTTATCAATTGGTATTAGGCAATCCAGATGAAGAAATCCAGCCAAGCATCCAAGAAGAACAGGAAGCAAATCCAATCAGATCTGACCTTCGGTGGAATAGAAATCATCCACCCGAGCAGATCATAGGTAACATTCACTCCTGTTCGCACACGAGGCCAGCTTATGCATGAGTATTTCAATTCAGCATTCATATCGCATATAGAACCAAAGTTGTAATGCCCAGATATTTTAGAAGCCACAAACTAGAAAGATTTGAGATTGAGGGATTACAATGCTATTTTATTAAACTCTGTTTCTATCGAGTTTCAGAATTCAGAAATATATTGTTTAGCTTTTTATCATTTTAAGAGCTAAATTCCAGATGTTAGAATACTATTGCAGCAGCTGTTTAGCCAATTACAGCAAGTCGATCGAATCCTTTTGTTTTAACCAAAAATGTTCGGTTTTCATATGCATCATTTGGTTTAAAAACAGAGCACGCTTCTTTCAGAATTTGGCATATTGATATAACGTATTTCCTTTCCTTAGTCATTGTAAATCATATAAATAGGATCTTAAGCTACTTCATGCATCATTACCTTCAAAACAAATTAGTTAAAGCGGTGCTCTCTATAAGAAACCGAGCAAAAAGTTTTTTAAAGCCTTTTGAAGGAGACGATCGGAGTGTTGGAAGTTGGCTGGATCTCTACTGCGATTGTGTTAAAGAATTCAGGCAATAAACTCTGTTTCTTGCTCACTCAGTGAAATCATATATTCAATCCTGTTTGCATGATTATATGAGATTTTAAAGAAATAAAGATGACTTCGGCTGTTCTTCAAAAACCAGAAAGTTTATGCTCTGTTTTATGAAAGTTGCGTCTTACTGTGATTTTTAATCCAGAAAGTTTACAGAAAATGGTTTGATGATGTTCTTTTAGTTAGTTCTTGAGTTTTCTTCAGAAATTCCATCGAAGTAGCTTACAAGTAGCTTATTCGATCATTTCCAGAAATTTCTTTAGATATTTTGAATTCTTCAGACAAAGGAAAACCATCGTCATTCACCTGGTTAAGTCTGAAATCTGGTTCTTATACCACTACTGATATTGCTTTGTCGAAAATATTCTAAGTATAGATTTCAGTTGTCGCATTGTTTGATTTCAGTAGTTGCGACCAGCAGTCGCACTATTTCATGTTCAGCTGTTGTATATTTTATTGTTCAGCAGCTGATAGTTCGTTCGTCAATTGATAGTTGTTCATCAGTCGATAGTTTGTTCATCAGCTATTAGTATTCAGCAGATGCATTGCTTTCATAAATTCAGCAGATGCATATTCAGCAGATGCATTTCGTTTGCTAAAACCAGCAGGTGTATTTCTTTGTTAACACCAGCAGGTGCATTCCTTTAGTAGAATTCAGCAGCTGCATTCCTTTGTTAGAATTCAGCAGTTGCGTTGTCTTCGTAATATTCAGCAGATGCACTGTTCACCAGCAGATGCATTCCATTTTGATATTTCAGTAGTTGCTTTATTGTCTTTACGTACGGTTGTAGCGACTGGTTGTAGCGACTGGTTGTAGCGACTGATTGTAGCGACTGGTTGTAGCGACTGGTTTATGCGCTAACGACATCGTTTCACTTTACATTTATTTAAAAGACCTTGCGACTGGATTCTTGTCTTGCGACTGGTTTCCTATTCGTTGCGACTGGTACTGTTCATTCAGCTGGTATTAGTCTTGCGACTGGTACTGTTCATTCTTCGTTTTCTTCAGCAGATAACGAAATTTCAGAATTAGATTTCCTTATTCAATTCCGAATCATTTCAAAGATGGTATTCGATTTAATTGACAGATTCAAGTAGCATTTTTATTCAGTTTTCATCTTCGCAAGCTTTACAGAGAAATCCTTTACAGTTCCAGAACATCATTAGACAAGAGAAAACCAGTAATTCGTGCAAGAGAGAAAGAGAACAGATTTTAGAAAGAAAAGAAAGAGCAGAACGATGTTTTAGAAAACATTTTAAGTTATGACAACTAAGAGGGTCCCCAGAAGAAGGGTGAGTGCGCGGCTGACGAACCGTGTGCCCTTTCAACAGAGGAAGGATCAGGTGTATAGGTCGACGGATCTGTATATCCCTTCACCATGAGCCATAGAGCTAGAAACTGATATCAGGAGTTTGATCAAGCGAATTGGACCAAAATGTTTAAAGTGTTGTCATAATTTCAGAAGAGCGAAAATGTGATTTTAATCACAGCTCCAGAGATGTTTAAAGAAAATGTTTTCAGAATTTGATTATGTTTTATGCTTTCAGTTTCTATCAGAATTTCCAGTTAAATTATTACGCTTGTTCATTCCAAAGCGTATGTAGATTTCAGTTATGTATTCAGTTTCCAGTTTCAGTTCTATTGCATGAATTTGCTATTCCAGATTTACCTGCTGAGCCTTCGGCTCACTAGTTTTCATTGAGTATAGGTAATCAGCAGTAAGAGCTGGAGGGAGATGATCAGAAAGGGAGGATGTGTTTATCGTGGACATCTTCCATTGTTCTTTTCAGCTTTTGTTATGATGTACAGAACTTAGTTATAGTTTTGTATGTTAGCAGATTTCTAGTTCCTCATTTTTGTAGAAATCTATATGAACTTTTGGAGTAAAATATATGCAAGTTCACTGGTATTTTATCAGCTGGTATATCAGTTCCGTGTGAGTTATTTTATCAGCAGAGGATTTAGTTCCATGTTTTATATACCCTTCCTGCTGATTTCTTTCACTTGTTATGAAAAGCGTTTATTAGAAATTGATTCTACTTCCGCTCACGTCATTGTTTCAATTGTTCCGCATTTCAGCAGTAATGAATTGTGTTTATTCGCAATTTAGTCCAGAATTTAGTAACGACTTTTATGTTTATTAAGATTGAAATTTTTGGGTCTTTCAATTCGATCCCCAAATTTCTAAATTTCCTTTGAGAAAAGTCCGGTCGTTACAAAAGCTGATAGAAGAAGACTTAGCAGACCCAAGCTGGATAAATGCTATGCAAGATGAACTTAGTGAATTTAAAAGAAATAATGTATGGCAGTTAGTTCCTCGACCTACTAATAATTCAGTGATAGGAACTAAATGGGTCTTTAGGAACAAGCTGAATGAGGATGGTGTAGTAATTAGAAACAAGGCTAGACTGGTAGCTCAAGGCTTTAGACAATTAGAGGGAATATATTTCGATCAGACCTTTGCTCCAGTAGTTATACTATAAGTCATTCGCATGTTTCTTGCATATGCTGCATATAAAGACTTCAAAGTCTTTCAAATGGATGTGAAGAGTGCCTTTCTAAATGGCATCTTAACAGAGGAAGTGTATGTTGCACAACCTCCTGGATTCGTTAATTAAACATATAAAGATCACGTCTATAAACTGGATAAAGCTTTATATGTGTTGAAGCAAGCACCCAGAGCTTGATATGACACACTATCAATTTGATTGATCATGATTTTGTGATAGGAACCGTTGATAATACTCTATTTAAATTTGTTAAGAATGATCATGTTTTGTTGGTACATATTTACGTTGATGATATTATCTTTGGTTCAACTAACCCCAAACTGTGCCAAACGTTTTCTAAGTTAATGCAGGATAAGTTTGAGATGAGTATGATGGGAGAGCTGACGTTCTTTCTGGGTTTACAAGTTAGACAGCTTGAGAATGAGATCTTCGTCAATCAAGCTAAATACACGAAAGAACTGCTGAAGAAGTTTGCCATGGAGAATTGTTCAGGAGTAGCTACCCCGATGAGTGCTTCAATAAAATTGGACAAAGATGAAGCTGGAACAGCCATAGAGGTATCTTTGTATCGAGGTATAATTGGCTCATTGCTATACCTAACAGCTAGCAGACTAGACATCATCTTTGCTGTCTCTATGTGTGCTAGATTCCAAGCTGAGCCAAAACAATCGCATTACATTGCAGTGAAATGGATTTTAAAATATTTGAAAGGAACTTTCAATGTGGGTCTTTGGTATCCCAAAGACTCCGGTTTTCAAATAATTGGTTATAGTGATGCAGATTACGCAGGATGCAAGATCGATAGGCAAAGCACAAGTGCGACTTGTCAATTCTTTGGAGATCGACTGATTTCCTGGTTTAGTAAGAAGCAGACTTCAATTTCTACGTCCACAGCTTAAGCAGAGTATCTAGCGGCTGGAAGCTACTGTCCTCAGATCTTATGAATTCACATCAGCTCAAGGATTACGGCATTGATGCTTCTGAAGCTCCTATTTTCTGTGACAATACCAGTGCGATAGCTATCACCTAGAATCCTGTGCTTCACTCCAGAACAAAGCATATCGACATCAGACATCATTTCATAAAAGATCACGTGCTCAAGAAGGACGTCTGTGTTGGGGAACCACGGCGGATCCGGATCGCGCCTCCCCGCGAGGCAGTGGAAGACCAAAAATTTGCCGGGAGACGATCAATACAATTCAATAAAAACATGCAAACTATGACATTCATAGGGCATTTAGATTGCTACCTTGCTGGCAACTCGTGCCTGGCTCCGACCAGTTTCTCGAGGAAACCGGCACTTCACGGTAGATTGCGGTAGACTACGTAAATCAGGTCCACGACCGGATACGAGACTCCTTTGTCAGCCTGCACTAGAAGGCCTGACGAGATCGGCATGGACGGATTCTCCTCGTCAAGTTGGCCGGAACAAATTCCAGCGACTCAAAGCGGCTGCGGCGGCGGCGGTAGGCGGCGACGGCGGCGGCTTGTTTAGAGAGGAGGGGGCGGCGGCTTTAGCTCTAGGTTTAGGGTTTGATTTGCATCAAGTAGTAGTGTTATTAGTTAATTAGTCTAAGTCTATATTAAATAGACTTGGTGATGGATTTGGATCCGGCCCAACGGGCCCGGGTCCAACGGATGAACATTCGGTTCATCTCCATCACCGAGACTTCATCGTAACTCCGATCGCCGATCAGATCGGACGGATCGACTCAGTTTCCAAAACTGAATACTATGATCTGAAAAACCATTTTTCAGAACCCCAGTGCAAAATGACCGTTTTGCCCCTCAAC
>KQ997544.1:70181-90206 GCA_001598015.1 Dorcoceras hygrometricum | reverse complement strand
GGCTAGAGGTGACATAGCAGTTGAGAGAGTCGCCTCTGCGGACAACGTTGCTGATCCACTTACGAAGCCCTTGCCAGGACCGTTGTTTGAAAAACATCGCGAAACAATGGGAATGCGTCTGATGAGTAGTTGGCTATAGGTCAAGTGGGAGATTGTTAGAGTAGATGCCCAACTAGCCAACTTGTGGCGTGTGGATTTTATAGACTCTTGTATATGACAATCTTTATTTATGAAATACGCATTTATTTATGGCATTCTTTATTTTCATTATGTTTATGTTATATAATGTTAACAATTGCGTTGGATAAAGACCTAGAATACACCATAGTGTATGTTAGATGTGATAGTGGATATGATGGCTATCATGAAACATATCTAATAGTCACTGTGCATTCTGAATTCGTTCCTAGTCGATTGGGCCGTCAAAATGAGGATAAGGCCGCCCGAGCTTGAGACTAGCATCTGCGATGTGAAGTATCGTGTTTCATTGGTAGGGAACATTGTGATGCTCTGAGCATGCAGATGGATAGTGACCTGATGATCTATCAAACTACCCTCGTTCGGACTTTTCAAGTGGTTACCATTTGTCGAGTGGATAAGTCCGAGGTCTTGGTTGTACTGATTAGTCCTCACTACTCGAAACGTCATTGAGGTTCTACATGATAGACGCCTCACTTTTACCCATTTGCCGACTCACTTGGGGTCATTAGGCGGCGGGATTGGGTGAGGACCCGATACATGTAGGAGTCGATGCTTCGTTGTCGAGGATTCACCGCTCGCTCTCATGCGTGGATATCCTATGCTATCTGAGGGGATAATAGTGTATAAATCTCTGGCCAGAGTACTGGATGTGTTTTAGGTAAATGGGTTTACCTTAGTTACACTCGTGATGTCACTATTCGATCTTCAAGATGTATTACAATGTTCCCTACCAATGAAACATGGTACTTCGCATCGCAGATACTAGTCTCGAGCTCGGGCGGCCTTATCCTCATTTTGACGGCCCAATCGACTAGGAACTAATTCAGAATAAACAGTGACTATTAGATGTGTTTCATGATAGCCGTCATACCCACTATCACATCTAACATGCACTATAGTGCATTCTAGGTCTTTACTCAACGCAATTGTTAATCATCATACAACACAATGAAAGTAAAGAATGCCATAAATAAAATGTGAATATCATATATAAAGATCTTTTCATACAAAAGTCTATAAACCCACACGCCACAAGTTGGCTAGTTGGGCATCTACTCTAACAAATGGATATACAAAAGGAAACTTGGACCTGACGGTAAGGTATTGACCTACAAGACGCGACTGGTCGCGAAAGGTTACACTCAAAGGCAAGGTGTTGACTATGATGAGACTTTTTCACCTGTCGCAATGTTCAAGTCGATTAGAATCTTACTGGCCATAGCCGCATGGTACGAGTATGAGATATGGCAAATTGATGTGAAAACTGCGTTCCTTAATGGAAAATTAAGGAAGAGATCTATATGACGTAGCCTTAGGGTTTCACATCTGTAGGAAGTGAGCATAAGGTATGCAAACTTCAGAGATCGATCTACGGTCTCAAACAAGCATCGAGGAGTTGGAACCTGAGATTCGATGAAACAATTAAGGAATTTGGTTTCAACAAAAATCCCGAGGAGCCATGTGTATATAAGAAGGTAGTTAAAAGCGCTGTGACATTCCTTGTACTTTATGTTGATGACATTCTACTCATTGGGAATGATGTAGGAATGCTGCAGTCAACTAAAGTATGGTTGTCTAGTAGATTCTCGATGAAGGACATGGGTGAAGCAACCTATATTCTTGGAATTCAGATCTATCGGGATAGATCGAAACGGATGCTCGGACTCACCCAAGCTACCTACATCGATACCATACTTAAGCAGTTCTCTGTGGCAGAGTCAAAGAGAGGACACCTACCTATGAGACACGGGGTCACTCTATCTAAGTCTATGTGTCCGAAGACTGATGAGGAGATAGAGAGTATGACACGTGTGCCATATGCCTCGGCAATAGGTCGTATTATGTATGGCATGATCTCAACTAGACCGGATGTCGCATATGCTCTGAGTGTCACGAGCCGCTACCAGGCCAACCCCGACCAGTTGCATTGGAAGGCTGTGAAAGATATTCTTAAGTACTTACGAAGGACTAAGAATATATTCATGGTCTATGGGGGTGATGAACTGAAACTGGAAGGCTACACTGATTCTAGCTTCCAATGTGACGTGGATGATTCGAAGTCAACCTCTGGATTTGTATTCTTGCTCAATGGTGGTGCTATCTCTTGGAAAATTTCCAAGCAAGACACCATCGCGGATTCAACCACTGAGGCTGAGTACATCGCAGCATCAGC
The DNA here is from genome assembly GCA_001598015.1 of Dorcoceras hygrometricum. Classification (NCBI taxonomy): domain Eukaryota; kingdom Viridiplantae; phylum Streptophyta; class Magnoliopsida; order Lamiales; family Gesneriaceae; genus Dorcoceras; species Dorcoceras hygrometricum. The sequence continues at coordinate 87,832 of KQ997544.1, read as the reverse complement.
TGCTGCTAAGGAGGCGGTTTGGATAAGGAATTTCGTCCAAGAGTTGGGCGTCATTCCTGATGGAGTTGGTCCAGTTCCGGTGTACTACGACAACACGGGTGCCGTTGCGCAAGCAAAGGAGCCTAGGTCTCACCAAAGATCCAAACATATACTGAGGAAATACCACATAATCCGGGATATTGTGGCTAGAGGTGACATAGCAGTTGAGAGACTCGCCTCTACGGACAACATTGCTGATCCACTTACGAAGCCCTTGCCAGGACCGTTGTTTGAAAAACATCGCGAAACAATGGGAATGCGTCTGATGAGTAGTTGGCTATAGGTCAAGTGGGAGATTGTTAGAGTAGATGCCCAACTAGCCAACTTGTGGCGTGTGGATTTTATAGACTCTTGTATATGACAATCTTTATTTATGAAATACGCATTTATTTATGGCATTCTTTATTTTCATTATGTTTATGTTATATAATGTTAACAATTGCGTTGGATAAAGACCTAGAATACACACAATTACTTTTCTAATATTAATCAGTGGGTTATTAATTTAAACTAAACAAGTTTAACAAATCTAATCTGGTTCATACATAAGTTACGTAAAAAAAAAATTTCAACCAGCAAAAGCGTAAATCTGCAGAAGCATAATAATTTCAGCTGGTAGCGTAAACATGATTCATTTACACACATACTTCAAAGTTTACAGCGGTTACACTCACTTTGACCCGTTTGCCGACTCACTTGGGGTCATTAGGCGGCGGGATTGGGTGAGGACCCGATACATGTAGGAGTCGATGCTTCGTTGTCGAGGATTCACCGCTCGCTCTCATGCGTGGATATCCTATGCTATCTGAGGGGATAATAGTGTATAAATCTCTGGCCAGAGTACTGGATGTGTTTTAGGTAAATGGGTTTACCTAGTTACACTCGTGATGTCACTATTCGATCTTCAAGATGTATGCATAGTTATCGGATCTCTAGCGACTCTCGATTTACCAATGGTCGTGGATCTGATCAGGATTATGTGTTGAAAGGACCGTACTGTACGCTAACCACGACCAACTGGTTCTTGCAGGCACTATCAGTGATACCTAGGGTATCATGGGGCGATGTTGCTAGGCGCTTTACCATGATCCGATGGGCAAGTTCGAAATTGTGATTTCGGAGCCGCAATGATTGTGGGCCCACGGCTAGCTGTATCCCTGAACCATTGAGGGTCAAAAAAGTACTGGATTCATGATTCCCGCACGGAAACTGAGCTCAATGTGTTGAGCATAGGAGGAGGATTTTAGGGAGTGCGACTTCCTAAAAGTCAACAGGGGTCAAATTACGATTTCCCACTGTTGAGGGGCAAAACTGTCATTTTGGACTAGGTAATCCGAAAAATTGTTTTCACGTCATAATATTCAGTTTTGGAAACTGAGTCGATCGGTCCGATCTGATAGTCGATCGGAGTTATGATGAAGTCACGGTGATGCGGATGAACCGAATGTTCATATATTGGACTGGGCCCGCCCCAGGTCCAATGGGCCGGTTCAAGCCCATGAATAACTTATACATACATGAGTTGTATCTAGGGCATCACAACACACAAAAACCCTAGCCCCTTGCTCTCGGCCGCCCCTCCTCTCCTCCAAGCCTCACGCCGCCGCCCCTTCGCCGGACTTGTTCCGGCCATCGCGCTGAGGTGTTTCCGTCCGTGCTGAATTCGTCAGGCCTTCTAGTGCAGGCTGACGAAGGCATCTTGATTTCGATCGTGGACCTGATTGACAATCTACCGCCGCCTACCGTTTGAAGTGCCGGTTTCCTCGTGAAACTTGTCGGAGCCAGGCGCCTAGACGCCAGCAAGGTAACCTTCATACAAACATCCTATGAATGTTTTATGATTGAATTTTATGTATTGAACGTATTTTGGGGCTTAATTTTAAACTTCCGCTGCGCCCCCGGGAAACGGGATCCGGATCCGCCATTGTATGCCAACATTTATTAGAAAAACCTTCGAGATATCTTTTGGTTTACATCTGTAAAAAAGTTTCATTGTAAAGAAACCAGAAGATTTACAGAACTCATTTGTTTTGTGTCTATTATAAAATCGGATTTGAGTCTATAACGAACTTGCTGTGTGAAGCAGTTCGAAAAATTATTTGATTGTAAACAACAGTGATACCTGCGTAGTTTGGAGTTGCTAGGAGTTCACTTTGGGCGAGCTCAAGTGATCGGATGTCTATAGAAGCTGTATTCATCAAATTCTTCTAGTGGAACCTTCCTGAAAAGGAAGAAGGAGAGACAAATGATTTAAGATCCGAACTTCCAGAAACAAATCCTTGACTCTATCTTTTATTTACTTGCATTACTTGCATCGTATTTATTATTAACTGTTAACTGTTTAATCGATTTCTTTCCGCACAATATTGTTAACCGAGAAAACAGATTAGGACTGATAGCCTCAGATCTGGTCACTCAGGTTTGAGTTAAGCGAGGCTTGTCAAAATAGTTTTAAGGTTTCGAAAATAAAAAATCTAAGGAGTTCATTCAACACCCCCCCTTCTGAACTCCTAAGCTCGTTTTAAACACTTTTTCGATTCCATTGATCCTATCAAACATCTGCATTGTTCTTTGCTAATTTGCAGTTCCTTTTCAGGTGACCAGTTTCATCACAGCTCCAGCACTTTAACTTCTTTTCAAAATGATTTTTATCATTTTCATTTCTTGACTTGGATCTACCGCGCAATCGGTTAAAATAATTTTCAATATTCCTTCTCTGTCCTCTATTATCAAGATTTAAAGAAGATATCGACGATGTTCCTTCACTAGAATCTATTCTGCGAACTTCTTCAACAAGGATATGATATTTGACATCATTGAACTGTAGCTTTTTTTTGCCAATATTACTAACCACTACATGCATCGACTCCCAAAATTTGGTAAAGACCCAAAAGAATAAGCGCATGAATTTCATCATTAAAATTAATTTATGTAACATACCAGATTTAATGACTGTCTCCACTGTACAAACACAGGTCTTTTCAACGTGTTTTGTCCTCACTCGCACGCACCCTGAGAAACTTCCCAGGGGGTCACCCATCCCAAAATTGTCTCAAGTCAAGCACGCTTAACTTTGGAGTTTTTAAGTGATGAGCTCCCGAAAAGAAAGTGAACCTTGTTGGTATGAGTAGTACCAATTAAATTTAAGCCTTTCTCAACTAACCTCAATTACATCTATAACTTCTCAGTCTCGTAATTCTTCTCATTCCGGTGTGGGATCGGTTCTTTCATGTGCCCCTTCGCCTCTAGAAGCCTGCGAGGAGCCGCTCATTGTCTGTGCAACCTCTTGGCACCGGCGTTCACTCCCCGCCCTCTTTGAGCCCGGACCTCACAATTTCAAATGATGTCAGCTGAGAAATAATCCGGTTGAATTCATTGATGTGGTCCACCACTGAAGTATCTTCTTCCATTTTAAATTAAATAGTTTATTTGTTGATGGCTTCTCGTAGATATATAATAAATGGACATCATCTCCTCCATGGTTTGTACCTCTGCCACGTTCTTTGTTAGGGTTAATCAAATAACACCTAACACCTGTACATCAAGAAACGCCCACGCATCATCCTCCATCTTTTCGATTTTCTTCCTGATAGAGGTTGATGCAGCTTTTTGCTATACAAATAATATTTAATCTGTAACCGCCAGAAAGTAAAGTCTATACCATCGAACTTGTTGATTGCAGGTCCAGCTCTGTCAACACGAGACATCGCTTATTTTGCCTTAATAAAATATCAAAAAAATATGTGTAAGATCAGTTAAAGCTGCAACCACAGAGCATACTCAGAATTTCAAGAAATTTTATGCGAAGACCTCCAAACATCGTAATGGATCTGATACCAGTTATTGTGGTATTATACCGATGCAATGACAATTATAACATATAAAATTGACAAAATTACTGAATAAAAATAATCAACAAGAACACAACGATTTTATGTGGTTATCCCAAAAATTATGCTACGTCCATTTTTTTTTTTTGTTTTTGGGATTACAGAGCCTCCATGAAAGAAAAAAAACGTGCATGTATCAATTTTTCAATCTTCCGTCATCAGCTATAGTCAACAAGAATATCGTATCTAATCCTGTCCACCAAGTTGAAAACCTTCAACTTCATGTGCTCTTTGAAGTAACGATGGGGATGCATCAGAAGGCTGATCATATAATATATGTCCAAGATAATTAATTGAATATATGCACACACTCTTTATACTATAGATATAATTACTTACTACTATATATATGCCTTTGACTATTTAAGTATACTGTTTTGATTCAATTAAAAAATTATATAAACTTTGTCATCTATACTGTTGCATATGAATCAGAAATATATAAGACATATCTGTTTCGAATGGAAAATAATTTCCAAAATCCGGACTTATTCAGAAATTCATAAGACATTTGTTTCGAATGGAAAATAATTTCCAAAATCCAAAATTTTTAACGGACGCGGTGGACGTGTTTGCCTCTAATAACTGGTAGGCTTTAATGTAATTAGAGAGACGGACATAAGGAGAAACTAGAATTTTAGTTACTGTGTCTTGTAATAATTAAAAATAATAATGATAGAAAAGGGTAAAGCCAAAAGTAGTGCTCTTCCGCTCGTCTCTCGTATTCTTACCAATCCGTCGACATCATCAATTTCACGTTCAACAATTGATTAAAAGTTCATTAATTAGCTATTTGTATTCAGTATTTTCCTGGAATAGATTATGTTTTCCGGTTGGATCAGCCGCAGGCAAGGCTGCAGATCTGAATTTGACATTCATTGATTCACCTTTTCCAAGACGGTAAAACGAGACCCACCCTCTCTCTGTGCTTTCAATTTTCCATTATCACGACTCTCATTTCATATCGGTCGCATTTTTTGTCCTGATTCAGATTTGCCTTTTGGTTTTTGTGTTGCAGCTCTGGCATTTCTCGTTTCGTGTCTCCTGGGGTTGTCACGCATCTGTAGGCGTTTTTTTCTGTTTGGAGGCCCAAAGATTTTTTTTGAGAATTTTCTTGTATGTTTGGAGGCGCAAAGGTACAGTTTTCTTGCCACATTTATGTCTAGGGTTTCAAGATTAATTATTTAGGTGGAGAACGTTATCTAGTGCGGCTTCTTGGGTTTTATCTTCGTAATGTTGGATAATGTTCAGAGTGGAAAAGGATTTTGGTGAGCATATCTTCAATTGGCCAACCCGTTTTGTCATTGTTGGTTTGGGCGGGGATACACTCCTTCGGTTGTGAAAAGGTATAGAGACACGTATACTCTGGGGGGCTTTTGGTAAGGTTAGCTGCTGTCTTGCTTTAGGATTAGCCATGCCATTTTCCAATGTGTTTTTTGCATTGGTGGATTCTTTATGTCTTCCGGCAAGCCCCTGTTGTCTCAATCTGCACCCCTTTCTGCTCCGCAGCCTCTCTCCATTCACCATAACCGTCACTCTTCCTTGACTATCAGCTCATTGGGGTGCCTGCGCCGTACTGCATCAAGCTCTTCTTCTATTTCTGACGAAGCACAAGTTAACAATTTGTATGATCTGAAGGAGGTGGAGCAAGATACTGTAACTACTTCTGTTTCAAGGAACTCGCGGGAAAGTTCTGCTTTCTGGCCCAAAAGAAAGGAATACCGGTCTGCCGAGCTTTATTTGCAATGTCCCCGACGCAAGAGGAGAGGCCTTGTGTCATGGGGTGGTGTGGCAGACTCATGGCTTGATATTAGTGCCCTGGAAGTTTCTGGTGGTTCTTCTCGTGCTTCTTCACGGGCGCAGGATAACTTAAAAAAGTCACAAAGGTCTGAAAGATTCCTTCAGATAAGCATGCAGCTTGCTGAGAGTATACCTAATCATGATAACCCCAGGTTGATCCATATTAATGATGCGAAAAAGACTAATGAAAACGCTGATTTTTCCGGGAATGAGATCCGGACCAGTAAATACACATTCCTTAATTTTTTGCCTAAGAATCTTTTTATTCAGTTCCATCGAGTTGCTTATTTGTATTTTCTAGCCATTGCTGCTTTGAACCAACTTCCCCCTCTTGCTGTCTTTGGGAGAACAGTTTCCCTTTTCCCGCTTCTTTTTGTGCTCACCGTGACAGCTGTGAAAGATGGTTATGAGGATTGGCGAAGACACAGGTCAGATAGGAATGAGAACAACCGGGAGGCTCTAGTGCTGAATTCTGAAAAGTTTTATCCCAAAAGGTGGAAAAAAATACAGGCTGGTGACGTAATAAAGATCTGTTCTGATGAGGCTATTCCATGCGATATGGTGTTGCTGGGCACAAGTGATCCTAGTGGAATTGCTTACATACTGACAATGAATTTAGATGGAGAGTCAAATTTGAAGACAAGGTATGCTCGCCAAGAAACTAACAATTTGGTACTTGGAGGGTCAACAATATCAGGGATTGTTAGATGTGAGCAACCAAACAGAAACATTTATGAATTCACCGCCAACATGGAGTTGAAAGGGCATAGGTTTCCCCTAAGCCAATCAAACATCATTTTACGTGGCTGTCAACTTAAGAATACAGAATGGGCTGTTGGGGTTGTGGTTTATGCTGGACAGGAGACAAAAGCCATGCTAAATAGTGCAATGACACCTTCTAAACGAAGTAGACTGGAAACCTACATGAACAGAGAGACTTTATGGTTATCTGTTTTCCTCTTGATCATGTGCCTTGTTGTAGCCTTTGGGATGGGTTTATGGCTAAAGCGTCATGAACCGGAGCTTGAGTCATTGCCTTACTACAGGAAAACTTACTTTGAGAAAGGAAAAGTTGGAAAAAAATTCAAATATTATGGAATTCCTATGGAAACCTTTTTCTCATTCTTGAGCTCTATTATTGTTTTCCAAATAATGATTCCAATATCTCTATATATCACCATGGAGCTTGTACGGTTGGGACAGTCATATTTCATGATTGGCGACAGGGAAATGTACGACAGCAGTACTAATTCCAAGTTTCAGTGCAGATCCTTGAATATTAACGAGGATTTGGGACAAATAAGATATGTATTTTCTGATAAGACTGGTACACTGACAGAAAACAAGATGGAATTCCGAAAATCTAGCATCTGGGGAAAGAATTATGATTGCAGACTTTCTTTGACTGGTCCATCACAGGACATAGTTGTTGAAGGTACAACTGAAGTCTTACTTCACTTTCTGATGAAATAATGGTATAACGTATAATGCTGCTGCTCTGTTCAATTCTTTTTTGACTCGCCTGAGGATTTAGTACTTTCGAAGTTATTGCCGTTGTCTTTTGGTTGCACTCTAGAATTGGAGGTATTTTAATACCTAAGCTTCATTAACCATAGTTCGTTTGCAAAATGAGGTATCAGGTACACCATGAATCTGCTTGAATTTATCTGCATACAACAGATCATACTATAATAAATTCTTAAAAGCATTTTGCTTTCGGGTAACTCACATGCGCTTGAATGTGCATATCTAAGTGCAACTTACCAGCTTTTCTAATGAAAACAGTGGTTTTCCTGGTATACATTAGATCAGACTCGGAATTATTATTGTACAAGACTACAGGAAATGTGAATGACCGTATGCTGCATTCACCATGAATACATGATGGCTACACTCTAAGAGAAACTTCTATTAAGGTTGCCAAGGTGTAAACTTTAACATTGGTTCTAGACCCCACACACTGCATTCGTTCAATGCTATACCTTTCACCGAATTTATTCTGCTTTCTTCAACCTTCAATTTCTGCAATAACAATGTTATTGTATTGTCTTCCTTCTATACTTGTACGTACATGCATGCCTAACAATGTTTGCAATGACTGAGTGAGAACAACGCATTGATTTTTTACCACATATATCAAGTGATTGTGTATACAATTATACACACGCACACCCACATGTTATATATGCTAATGGTTGGTATACATCTTTAGGGGAAGATGCCAAGTTCTTCAGACAAAAATGGAGGCTACAATCTGAGATCTTTCCCAACCCTGAACTCATGAAACTGTTATACAAAGATCTCTATGGAGAAGAGAAGATTGCTGCACATGACTTCTTTCTGACCCTGGCAGCCTGTAATACAGTGATTCCTATTGTATCTGAATGCCCGTCAAGTGATCCGGACTGTACACCAGGTGACACTCATAAATCGATCGCCTATCAAGGTGAATCTCCAGATGAACAGGCATTGGTTACTGCAGCGTCAGCTTATGGTTATACACTTTTTGAGCGTACATCTGGGCATATTGGTATTGATGCCAATGGTGAGAAATTGAGGTAGAACGGAATCTTTACTTCGAGAAAGTGTGGTCTCATTGCATTCTGTTTCTGAGTGACGCGAGCTGTTATTATGGATGTGTGGCATCCTGTTTGGAGCATATGTTATTTGTTTTGTTACTACTATATAACACATGCGCACCATAAATTTCAATTGATTTCTATGGGTATCAAGTTGAATCAGCTGCTATATATTCAATATGTAATCTAATGAATATAACTCGGCATTGCCGTTTTTATCGAGTTTGAATACTTATTGTTTACACTTCTATTGCAGGTTGGATGTTTTGGGTCTGCATGAATTTGATAGTGTGCGTAAAAGGATGTCTGTCGTTATTAGATTTCCAAATGATACTGTTAAAGTATTGGTGAAAGGGGCTGATACTTCTATATGTAGCATTTTAAAGAAGGGCCACCCAAGTAATGATCCTGTAATAAGTACAACACAGTCTCATTTAAATGAATATTCTGCTGAAGGTTTACGAACTCTTGTTGTTGCTGCTCGAGACCTTAGTGATGAACAACTTGCAGAGTGGCAATGCATGTATGAAGATGCTAGCACATCTTTGACTGATAGATCAATAAAGTTGCGTCAAACTGCAGCTCTTATTGAATATGACTTGAAACTGCTTGGGGCCACAGCCATTGAGGACAAATTACAAGACGGAGTACCAGAAGCCATTGAGTCCCTCCGGCAAGCTGGAATAAAGGTGTGGGTTCTCACTGGTGATAAGCAGGAGACAGCTATATCTATTGGTCTTTCTTGCAGACTCTTGACCACTGATATGCACCAAATAATCATAAATGGAAATTCAGAGGATGAATGCAGAAAACTTCTGTGTGATGCTAGGGAAAAATATTTCGTTAAGTCCGCTAGTTGCTGCGATCAGACGCCTAAACGAAAGAAAAAGGCCGAAATTGATTATCTTGAAATCCCTTCAAATACAAAGTCAGCTTCACAGATGCGTGCAGGACAGGAAGATGGACCTACATTTGGGCCGCTAGCACTTGTTATTGATGGGAATAGTCTGGTGTACATATTAGAGAGAGATCTGGAGTCAGAGGCATGCATGCATCATCTCTATCTTTGTTGTAACTTGATTTTCTTTGTTTTCTCTGGTTTGATTTAGTTTTGCTCCTATGGTTGCTAAATTTGGCTATGGAATGGCCATTTTTGATCTTTGAGTGTGAGAATACTCCTCTACTCACCAAACTTCTCAGTAATTTCTTTGTATTTTGTATCAGCTTTTCGACCTTGCAACCATGTGTAGGGTAGTGCTATGTTGTCGCGTTGCACCGTTACAGAAGGCTGGAATCGTTGACATGATCAAAGGCCGCACTGATGACATGACACTTGCCATCGGTGATGGTGAGTAAGTTCGCCAAGTTCATGTAAAATTAAAAATATAATAATGTGATTTTTTGTTTGAGGTCGGGTGTGGGATTAGATGATTGTGTTTGCCTTTTCAGTTAATCCCCAGAAAGATTCATGATCTGACTGTGCAGATTCTGTCTGATGTGAATTATAAGTAGGTCAATACCTTAAAAAATTGGTGTCTGTGTAGGTTCTTTGCTAATTGCATCTTGAAACTAAGGTTTTAAGTTAATTATGTTTACAATTGATGCACAATGTATCTGCAGGGGCTAATGATGTTTCAATGATCCAAATGGCTGATGTTGGTGTGGGAATTTGTGGTCAAGAAGGGCGACAAGCGGTGATGGCATCAGATTTCGCTATGGGACAGTTCAGATTCTTGAAAAGATTGCTTTTGGTGCATGGACACTGGAATTATCAGCGCATTGGTTATCTGGTCCTCTATAACTTCTATCGCAATGCTGTTTTTGTATTGATGCTTTTCTGGTATGTATATCATTCTTAGTCTTGATAGCATTAGCTAGTTTGAGCTTTCTCTATTTCCCTTATAAGCTTTCATCCTCTGTCCCCAGTAATAAAAGTAGAGTTGAGTGTATAGCAGCATAAGTCTATGGTATCTTGTAGTGACTAATGATAGTATTATTCTTTTTCCTTGGCAATATTTGACCCCCTGTAGATGTTAATCATACGGTGGCAATGCTAATGAAAAATGACTGAGAATCTCTTGTTTGGTCTCGATTTTGCAGTGTAATTTTTTACTCAATTTTATCCTTTCAACTAATGTCTTTCTTTTATAAAATTAAATTCCAGGTATATATTGTGTACAGCCTTCTCAACTACTTCCGCGTTGACGGACTGGAGTAGTGTTTTATACTCTGTTATATATACTTCACTACCTACTATAGTTGTTGGTATTCTGGATAAGGATCTAAGTCACAAGACATTACTTAAATATCCAAAACTTTATGCTGCGGGTCATCGACAAGAGAGTTACAATATGTCCCTCTTCTGGATTACAATGGTAGACACGCTATGGCAGAGCCTTGTTCTCTTCTATATCCCATTGTTCACCTATGAAGAGAGCACAATTGACATTTGGAGTATGGGCAGCTTGTGGACAATTGCTGTTGTCATCTTAGTTAATGTGCACTTGGCAATGGATATTCAACGCTGGGTAGTTATTACTCATATGGCTACATGGGGATCAATAATTGTAACATATGGTTGCATGGTGGTGCTTGATTCTATTCCTGTCTTGCCTAATTATGGGTTAGTTTCCAGAGTGATTTAGTTTGTTGAAATTCAGACATTTTTGTTATGCTTCATTGTACGCTAAGTGCATAACTGGAATCTTTTTCGGTTTTGTGCAGTACAATATACAACCTCGGAAAGTCACCAACTTATTGGCTTTCCATTTTGCTTATAACGGTTATAGGATTGCTCCCTCGATTTGTTTTCAAGGTTTTCCATCAGATTTTCTGGCCTTCAGATATCCAAATTGCTAGAGAGGCTGAAATATTGAGAAAGCGACACAGGTTTTTTGGATCATAGGTTGGTGTAGTTTGAAGCTGACTAGTTACTTTATTCTTTTTCAGCAAACTTTAAGTTTTTTCACCTTTTTCCCGATGCATCTTCCACAGGACATTGGCTCCCAATTATGAGTTCATTGTTCCTTCTTATGTATTATTGACCCGGCTCATCTCATGATGGCCATGCTCAATACAAGGTGGCTATCCATTAGTATCATCTTCTGTTAATAGGTTGGACACATATAGGCAATGGCATGTGTGATGTATTTAAGATCGCCCATGAATTGATTGCGTCTTGGACATGCTGTCATGTTCTTAATTTCAAGGTTCACATTGACATTTTTGGGTTTCAGCTGCATTCCGCATATTTACTAGCACTCAGTTGAATTGTAACTTATTTTGTCTTCCTTTTTAGTTTTTGGTACTCAAATTGGCCATTAATTTCTGCCCGCTACCAGACCATCAATTTGAATGGTGGTTTTAAAATTTGTTCTTGTGTAAATATTTTCCATGCATCCTTCCTCGTTGACATAATGGCTGATGATATTGCACACAATTTATTTGATAAGCTGTCCTTTATCAGCCATCCTTAGGTTCTACTTCAAATCTGTTCGGTTTAATTTCTTGAATTGGATGATACTGATTAGGTCATGATAGCTGTGTGCTATATGGTGCTTTTGCTACTAGGGTTATGGCAAAATGCTTTTGAATGAACTGTCCAATCATAATGAGCAACTTGATAAGCTTCTATTATGATTTTCAAGATCTGTGTATAACTTTCGGTTTGATTTGTTGAATTGGCTGATGCTGATAGAGTTTCCCAATGACAAGGAACAGTCAATGAAAAGAACATTGAATCGAATTACATGGTGTTTTTCCTGATGATTTTTGTGTAAACATCATTTATATTTTAAGTAGTATATATGAAGTTTATTACTATTACGTATCTTGTGAATTGCTATAAAATCCTTACTTGGCTGATCTATCCTGCAGAAACAAGTATTTGAATGTTCTTAGACACCTCAAACTATTTATGGATATACACCCAGGGATCCTTGAAGCCTTTGCTTCTGAATGCTTCAGATTGGCAATGCTTGCACACATGTCAAAAAGGTGGATCGGATATTAATTTAAGAGGAGCAAAGCGGGGAAGGAAGTATGACCTTACGGTAGGTTGTATTAATCGTAGAAATTGAAGGCTAAAGGAATCAATTTAAAATAAGCCGGTTAATAGATGTGATTAATAGTCGAATACCACTCAACAATGTAGCCATGTTTGGAAGAAAAAAGTATATGATGCAGAGAGAAGGGAAAGATATATCAAAGTGTATACTAGTTTATGTAAAAGGTACGTAGTGATGTAACTAACTTTTATAACAAGTTTGTAATATCTGAGGTTCCTGTCGGCTAAATGAAGAAAAAGAGGAGGGAAAAGGAGAAGTATGGATAAATTTGTCAAAAGGAGTTGCATTGGTGCAAGCAATGAGTGGAGAAGATGTCGTGCTTCTTCTGTCCATTTTTCGATTTTTGATTTGTTGTTTTTTGTTCTATTTTTCTGTTTTTGCATGTGAAAAAAAATTTGTTTGCGAAACAAGTGAAGGGCATGGCTAGATAAAAAGGGTGTGGTGTTTTCGGGGAAGATCAGGAGTTTGAGGTATTATATAATTATGATTATGATTTCTTAATCTGATAAAATTCTTTCCATGTTTGATGTTACATCAGTTGCTGGTGCGAACTACGTGTGGAGCAAAAGTAAAGCCAGAACATTACATTCTCTCAAAAAATATTTGATGATAATATAAGGTAATTTGAAGGCTTGAGTGAGTGTGAGGTGTGAACACTCCAGTTTCTTTTGGTTCACTGAGTGTGAACATACTATGCTTGTTCACTATAGAGAATTTAAAATTAGTATTAATTGTTATAAATTGTAAAGAAATAAATAGGGACATTAATTTATCTTAATGTCCCTATTTATAGAAGATAATATAAATCTTGTAGATATTATTTTTATATATTTAGATGAGTAAACTAAGTAATTGTTATCGCATAGAGTTAACATTTAGGTGTAAATTTTGTTGATCTCATTGTCCTTCTTTATAAGAGATAATACAAATCTTAAAGATATTATTTTTATATATTTTGATGAGTAACACTCCCTCTTATATGAATAAAATTAGTACTAATTATTATAAATCGTAAAGAAGTAGATGAATAGAGAATGAGTGGGGTGGGGGTAAGTAGAGAGATTTCATAGAGTTAATATTTAGGTGTAATTTCTATTGACCTCAATGCCTTTATTTATAGGAGATAATTCAAATTTTGGAGATATTATTTTTCTATATTTAGCTTGATCATAAATATTTTATATCTATTTGGATAAAAATAATCATCTATAAATATATTATTTCATAACACTCCCTCTTAGATGATTATTTGTGCAGCAATCGATTCGTCAAAATCTTCATTTATAAGATGGATGTTTGGAATCATCGAGACTTATGTGTTGCCACATGAGGACTTTGATAGAAAATCTAGTTGGAAAAACCTAAGTGAAGGAAAAGAGTAAAACAATATTCTTTGGTTGTATTCTCGATTATTGACGTGCCTTGTTAAAGCTTATTAGGAAAAACTCAGTGGGACAAAATCCTAATGATGGGAGAAGAGTACAACATTTCTTGTTGTTGTTTAACTGCTTTATTAAAAACCTTTTTGTGAAAATCATATGGGAAAAACATGAATAAGGGAACAGTTGGAATTAACTCCCCCTATTGTAACATCATTTGTAATCTTTAAGCAGTCGATTTTCGATCTTGTATGCTAATTCATTCTACATCTTCACGGTCGTCATATATTTCATACATCAAATCTTTCGAGGATATTTTATATCATAAATCACTGTCAAGTCAACACACTCTTGACAAGTACAAAATATTTTTCGTAATCGACTTCGCGTATTATATGAAGCTTCGCTAAAGCTACTCATATAGTCAAATATGATTTATTAATCATTCATTATTGACCGTCTCTACAAAATATTGCGCTTGATACTCAATAATTATATAATTTCAAAATCATAGTTAGAACAATTAATTGTCGATAATCATATCATTTCGATCACAAATATGAGATAAAAAATTCATTTGTTGAATCTCACCTTTGACCATACTTGCTATTTTTAATGAATAACACAATCCAAATTGGATTGATTGAATTAATTTGCTGATCACGATTGTAGCGTCTTGAAATGCCCTCAACTCACTCAAACATTTTCCTTTTCTAAGAAATTAAATACGGAAGAAATTTTCTTTTTTGGTAAGGTAAATAGAAAGCTTTCATAGAAATTCAAATAACATAAAATACTCAATAACTTAACTCTGAAGTGTATAAAGCCGACTGAGAACATTTCAGCATTTAAACATGTGCCAAAAACGTCAACAATTTGAAAAAAAAACATTTTTTCACCTAAACTGTAAGCTGAAAACTAAGTAAAACAAAATCATTTTTCTCTCATCTCACTGCAGAAATGCTTGGTCGCTGGATGGTGCCAACTGAAACTGCCTCCAGCTCAGAAATCATGCCCTTGGCCTCCGTCTCGACGTCATATGCACTAATCAAACGTAGTGAACATAAGGGCTCAACAAGTACAAAATTTGGAATAACGAATACTACATAATACAAGAACATGCATAAAATAGTTGTACTCAAATAAATTTCTTAACTGAATGCGTGAGAAAACAGCTTAGACATTTTACTTAAAACTCATGCATAGAATTCAGCTTATGAATAAAAAGACTTTTCTGTAAACTCTGTTTCTCGATTTTGGTCCCTCATTCTCATGTTCGCTTCATCATGTTGGCACAGCGACGGATCCCGCTCCCCGGGTGCAGCGGAAGATTTAAAAATTTGAACAGCCTGAGAACAATCAATACACTAGAAGGAATCTAAACATGCATAGGATGTTTAGGGAGTTACCTTGCTGGCGATTAGGCGGTGGCTCCGACCAGTTCCATGAGGGAATTGACCCTTCAACGGTTGAACGGCTGGATCTGCGCCTAATCCGGTTCACGACCGGAATCTCAATTCCTTCGTTGGTTTGCACTAGAAAACCAACGAAATTTTGCGAACGGAATCTCCTTGCTGAGACGATCGGAACAAATTCCGACAACGACGACGGCGTCGGCGACTGACGGCGGGAGAAGGAGGCGAGGAGGAGAAGGGAAAAAATAACTGAAGGGGAGAGAGTTCTCAAACCAACTTGGAATATTAGTTGTCAATACAACTTTTGGTGTGAAGAAAATGAATACCCCAGGACCCCTAATTATAGATTTTCCATGGGTTTAAACCAGGTTAACGGGTCTGGGTCAGGCCCAGGCCCAAGGAACATTGGTTTCCAGTCCATCGTTATGGCTTCATCATAATCCCGATCGACGATCAGATCAGACCGATCAACACAGTTTACTGAAAATTATGATGTGAAAATAATTTTTCAGACCTCTAATCCAAAATAGCAGTTAGGCCCCTATCAGTTTTAAGGATAGTCATACTAGTTCAAGCTAATTTAAGAAAATCACATTTCCATCCCCAGCTAATTTTAGGAAGTCACACTTCCATCCTTCCTCCTACTATACTCAACAAATTGAGATTAATTTCCGTACGGAAATTTAGAAACCAGTACTTGTGTGATCCTCAATGGTTCAGGGATACAACTAACCATGAGCTCACAACTCTTTGTGACTCCGAAAATATATTTTCGGACTTACCCATCAGATCATGGTAAATCGTCTAGCAACATCGCCCCATGATCCCCTAGGTATCACTGATAGTGCCTGCAAGAACAAGTTGATCATGGTTAGCGTACAGTACGGTCCTTTCAGCTCAAGTATCCCGATTGGATCAACGACCATTGGTAAATCAAAAGTCGCTAGAGATCCGATAGCCATGCATACATCTTGGAGATCAAATAATGACATCGCATGTGTCGGGCCCGGTGCACAACACAGAGATTAGCCACGCAAATAACAACTACGGAAGCATTTAAAAGTGGCTAAAATTTTTCGCTTTGGCCTGACTTAGAAAACATATTTTAAAAATACATTTGATACTCGAAATATTGGTTTTACAACAATCCAAAAGCTGAACACTAACAGCTGCATAACACAAATACAAGCATCGAGTGTCTCCCAAACAACAAATCTAATAATCAGCAATAGAACATTACATCCTTATGGGACATTACCCGACAACGACTCTATTGCATTATTACATAATATACATAACTGGGACACTCTATCCACCTCCTGGGGCACCACCAGCTGAGTCACCTCTATGACCAGCTGAGAAATCATGGTAACCTGAACACACATAAACAGGAAAAACGACCAGCCCCATAGGGACAAGGGGTCAAACCCCAGTACGGAGAGCATTACAAACAGCAAATAGATGGCAACAGATATAAATGCACGTGCTATGCATTAGATAACAGCATGCAAGACAACAAGCTACAACCGAATTAGGATGCCAAAGGAGCTCAAGGACCAGCTCAGCAGCTGTCAACATATCGAACAAAGATAGTGGCCACGGAGCATGTCAGAGCGTGGTAGCTATCCACTCGTCTCAACACAGGGTACCAGAGCATACACAAATCACTCACATGCTGTTGCCAAAGCTCATGAGAGCGTGGTAGCTATCCACTCGTTTCATAGCGGCTAACAGATAACCCAGCAGCGAGATGAGGAGCACGGTAGCTTGTTGGGGAACCACGGCGGATCCGGATCACGCCTCCCGGCGAGGCAGTGGAAGAACAAAATTTTGGCCGGGAGACGATCAATACAATTCAATAAACGACAGGCTATGACATTCATAGGGTGTTTAGATGACTACCTTGCTGGCAACTCGTGCCTGGCTCCGACCAGTTTCTCGAGGAAACCGGCACTTCACGGTAGATGGCGGTAGACTACGTCAATCAGGTCCACGATCGGATACGAGACTCCTTCGTCAGCCTGCACTATAAGGCCTGACGAGATTGGCGCGGACGGATTCTCCTTGTAAAGTTGGCCGGAACAAATTCCGGCGACTCGAAGCGGCGGCGACGACTCTAGGCGGCGGCGGCGGCTTGTTTAGAGAGGAGGGGGCGGCCACTTTTAGGGTTAGGGTTTGAGTGTTTTGTGAGTTGTGTATGATGATTTAGGTCTAAGTCTACCTTAAGTAGACTTAATGATGGATTTGGATCCGGCCCAACGGGCCCGGGTCCAACGGATGAACATTCAGTTCATCCCCATCACCGTGACTTCATCGTAACTCCGATCGCCGATCAGATCGGACAGTCTACCTTAAGTAGACTTAATGATGGATTTGGATCCGGCCCAACGGGCCCGGGTCCAACGGATGAACATTCGGTTCATCCCCATCACCGAGACTTCATCGTAACTCCGATCGCCGATCAGATCAGACCGATCGACTC